>VNJN01007199.1:0-16637 GCA_008042485.1 Drosophila mayri | reverse complement strand
CTCATGAATTAATTGCCTCACAGCTACAACTCCCAAACAACGTCACCCTGGCTGATCCAAACTTTGACAAACCAGGAAAAATTGACATGCTCATTGGCGCAGAGCATTATTATTCATTGCTTCAACCAAATCAGATGCTGATGAAGCCGGAAGGCCCAATTCTCCAAAATACAAAGCTTGGATGGATTGTGGCCGGGAAAATTCCTGCTGAGCACGAATCAGCGGCACTTTGTGCAGCGGCAACCACAGAAGAGGAGGTGGATACGCTACTAGAGCGGTTTTGGACACTAGAAAATCTAGACACCAAAGAAAAGGCTCGATCTCCAATAGAAGCTCATTGCGAATCTCACTTCCAAGCGAATAGATGGAAAATTCATTGTAAAACTTCCATTTTCTGAAGGAACTTCAGCCCTGGGGGCCTCTCAAAAAACAGCAACCAACAGGTTCTTGGCATTAGAGCGACGAACGCCACCAGAAGTCTAGAAAGGATATGTAGATTTCATGGAAGAATATGAGCGTCTTGGACACATGAAACTGGTAGATCCCACACACATACCGTCCGATCACTACTTCATTCCACATCACTGTGTATTGAAGCCCGAAAGCAGTACCACAAAACTACGGGTAGTTTTTGATGCGTTCTGTAAAACGACAAGCAATAAATCATTAAATGATATATTGTACGCTGGACCCACCGTGCAGAGCGAACTGTTTGCATTCTTACTACGTTTCCGCACTCACAAATATGTGTTTACTGCAGATATAAAAAATATGTATCGGCAGGTGTGGATGCATCCCGATCACCAGTTCCATCAATTAATTGTATGGCGGAAGAAATCATCAGACGATCTAAAGTTTTATAGACTTAAAACTGTCACATATGGTACAACATCAGCGCCGTTCCTGGCTACTAAATGCTTGGATTATCTGTCCGAAAAGGCCAAGAATCATCTACCGCTTGGATCGTCCGTACTAAAACATGATTTTTACGTGGATGACTGTCTCACAGCAGCAGACAGCATCCCAGCGGCCGTACAGATGCAACAAGAATTAAACAAAATACTGTTGCCTTCCGCATTCAAGCCCCGAAAATGGCGCTCCAATAGAGGTATTAAGCCAGATTCCCAAAGAGGATATCGTCTCTAACGTCAAGTTAGACGAAACACTCCAACAATGTAGTATATAGTGTATAAAAAAGCGAAGCGCCAACCATCACCAAACGAGTCAGTTCGGAATCATCGCAAATATTCGATCCACTAGGGTTATTTGCCCCCGTGGTGGTCAAAGCGAAGATGTTCATGCAGACCCTGTGGGAATTAAAGATGGGCTGGGATGACGAGCTTCCTCAACACCTTCAGGCGGATTGGAAAAAGTATCGCCCTGATTTACAAGCGCTAAACAACATGCAAGTTCCAAGACACGTATTCGAAGGACAGGTGCCTGTCACACAAGAATTGCACACGTTTGTCGATGCTTCAGAACGAGCATATGGAGCAGCAGTGTATGCGCGAGCAACATACAAAAATAATCAAATATCCGTCCGGTTGCTGTGCTCAAAGTCAAGAGTTGCGCCGTCAGCTAAGGAGACGTTAATGCGGCTAGAGTTATGTGTCGCAGTTTTGGGAACTGAACTGACCCACAGAGTCAGAAAGGATTTACGCATGTCTGAGAACAAGGTATCTGGGTACTTCTGGACTGATTCAACTGTAGTCCTGTCCTGGATAAATGCATCCGCAGAACGACGAGTGAAGCAGATGAGCTTGCCAACATGTCAAGATCAACTGGGAAGCGATCTATACAGTTGCAATCACAGCAACTCCCTTCACAAGTTACAACGCATTGTAGCTTACATGCTGCGCTTCTGTCGCAAGCAGAACCGAACTCCTACAACTACGCTAAGTGTAGGTGAACTGACTTATGCTAGGACCCTCATCTTAAGCACTATTCAAAAAATTGAATTCAGTGCTGAGCATAAGCAGCTTCGCGTCCACAGGACAGTGGACAAGAGAAGTTCAATTACCTCGCTGTCTCCAATAATCGGAAATGACGGACTCATCAGAGTAGGAGGGAGGTTGGAAGAATCTAACCTGCCATATTCAGCAAAGCATCAAATCTTGCTCCCATACAATGATCCAATTGTGAAGATGCTGCTACGAGAGATGCATGAAAAGAACATGCATTGCGGCGCAAAATCGTTGAGCCATAGCCAGACAGCAATACTGGATTCTAAACGATAAGACAATGGCCACAAGCATCATCCACAGCTGTGTCAGATGCACAAGGGCACGACCCAAATTGATGCAGCAAATCATGTGTAATTTACCAACAACCAGTTAAAGGCGTTAGAAGAAACAATCTTCACAGAACAGGCTCAGACCAAGATCATAAACCAATGCAGTAAGCAGCAGGTGGAGTTCAAGTTCATTCCGCCTCGAGCTCCATCATTTGGCGGCCTATGGGAAGCTGCGGTGAAATCAGCGAAAAGGCTACTGGTATAAGTCACAGCCACATCATCACTCACGTTTGAGGAACTCAACACAGTGATTATTGAAGTCGAGAAGATACTCAATTCAAGGCCCCTCACTCTGATGTCCAGGTCACTTTTTAATTGGTGAACCTCTAGTAGCGTCTCCTAATGCGAATCTGGCCATACCCGGAAAAACTCTGCTGAAAAGATGGGAGTTAGTGTCCAGGCTCAAACAGTCATTCTGGAATCAGTGATCCATGGAATACCTACAAGAGCTACAAATGCGTACTAAATGGAAGACCATGGCCCAGAATGTAAAAGAAGGGCTATTAGTCCCAGTAAAAGAAGATTACGTTCCGGTAATGAGCTGGCCTATGGGGCAGATAATAAAGACCTATCCGGGCAAGGATAATCAGGTTCGCGTAGTACACGTCAAAACGGCATCAGGCACGTTCAAACGACCAGTTACTCGTTTGGCACCGTTGATAAAAGAAGAAGTAGCCGTAAAACGTCCACACAGCTCCGGTGAGGAGGCAGCACGGGCATTCCCGATCCTCTTAACGGTGCTGGCAATGCTACTCATCCTGCCGTTAGCAATGGGACAATCGGTAAACATAACTCCGTTTGCAAGTCAGCCGGGAATATTCTACGAACGGCTTGGCACGTCCAGAATGGCAATCTCAGAATGGAACATAATTGCGTATTATGACTTAAAACCATATTGGAGCGACATTGAAATATTGGCTGCTGGGATAGCGGAAGTAAAACACAAATGTTCGGAGCTACGAAATGTCAATGCTTGTAGGTCAATATATGAACACTTTCAACATGTATATGGCGAACTGCAAGCAGGAAATGAGTTGATTAATCATTCCCGACAACGAAGAGCACCACTTGACATAGTCGGAAATGTAGCAAATTCATTATTTGGCGTTCTGGACTCAAGGTACGCCGACGACATGTCCAAAATGATAAACAATGTCAAGTCTAACGAAGACGTATTGATGATGCTCTTGAAGAATCAAACATGAATTCTGGACTCGACTATAAACATAGTCAGGAAGAGCAGCTCGGCCACCAACGATCGGATCAAAGCGCTCGAGCACCAGATAGGTGCGATCAATCAAGAAAGAGGCAAGTACCAAGGCGACCACTTGCAGCAAGCGTTTATGATTCTGACTGCTCAGCTAACTCTGGTGGCAACAGGAATGCAGCGAATGCAGAGTGAAATAGCTAATGTGCTAACTGACGTTCGTCATCGAACGATTAGTCCGATGCTAGTATCTCCCAAGCAACTAAGGGAGCAATTAGATCAGATTCGGGAACACATTCCACCGGATCAACTGCTTCCAGTGGCGTCAGATAATGTTGTCCAACTCTACAAAATGATGCATGCCGAAGGCACTACAACGCGCAACCACGTCATCTTCAAGATATCACTGCCGCTGGTGTCTGTAACACAGCAGGAAGTGTTCAGCATCATGCCCATACCAACATGGAAGGCCGGAAGCTGGCAGCAATTTAGCCTAAAGACCGAAATCATAGCCGTCAATGCCCATAGAGACCAATTCATGGTATTGACTAAGGACGAGTTTAACCAATGCATAGAGCTGCCAAAGGACGAGCACATTTGTTTTAACCACCAAGCCACATTCAGCGTGGAGAATCGGTGCGAATTTCAATTATTCAATAATAAAACTGAAACTATTTGTGAGGTCTCTCAGTCAAGGTCTGAGCTTTTGTGGTTGGCAACGCATCAGCGAAATAGATGGATGTTTGCTATACGCAGTTTCATAGAACTTCAAGCGGTGTGCAAAGGAATATTTTTCACAGTGGAACTTAACGGAACGGGCTTATTGTCATTAGCCCCAGGTTGCACTGCACGCAATTCAAAAATTAGCGTAAGCACATTCAGCAGTTCAGCATTCAGTTCGTTTTGGCAATATCACAAAGATTGACCATCAGAACCCACCTGAGCCACTCCCAGGAACGGCAGCCAAGGAAGTCAGCTTGGAGGAACTGGGCGCCTTGCAACGCCAGTTGGTCAAATTAAAGGAGACCACCTGGGAGGATCAGCTCGTCACTCCTCAACATCATCAAGTAGCTGCCTATGTGGCCTTAGCAATGTCAATCATATTAGGCATTGTATGGGCTCTTAGCCGGACGGTCAGCAAGTGGGCACCACGACAACGGATACCGTTCCACCAGACACCCGGACTCAGGCAGAGCACGGAACAATCAGCACCAGAACCTACCCCACGGAGTTTTTCGTTCGACCTTAGTGAAGGTTGAACACCTGTTCAACGGCCGGGAGAATGTTCAGTCACGGCACCGTTTATTCATAAGCAATATTATTTAGAAAAATGAGGAACATGAGGAAAATGAAATAGGGAAATAAGTGTCAAGTCGCTTATAGCTGGTAATACCCACAGTTACAGTAACCCACTTTATTTGTTATACGACATTTATGTTAGCATAAGCATTTTGTACCTATATATACTGTTAAGTTTCATTAATAAAGTCAGTAAGAGTTCTACCTCAACCAAGAGCTTTTATTCATGCATCAAAGGCTGTCGCCGTGTCTTCAGACCCTCATCCCTTCACCCAAACCAACCAAACCATCCACCTAGTTCCAAGTGCTAGTTGCGACAACCAAAGGCAATAGCTTATGCACTATCTGCCAGGCCTCCGTATAAATACACCTATTATTGTGAGCAGCCAAAGTTAGCTGTTTTAAGGATATATTTAATTTAGTTGAATATTAAGGAGTTTGTGGAACTGTTTTTATTTTTTGTTAAGATTACTTTTTGTTTAAAGACAATTAATATACGTTTTTAAAAGACTTTGATTTGTTGAGATTGGAGAAAAGATGGCTTAGAAATAAAAGGAAAAAACAAGATGGACATACAGTCGGGGGTGTCCCGACAGTAGAATACCCTATACAATTACAACGCGCGTGCATATGTGTAAGCCAATGGCCCGAGTTCAATTCCTGCCGCAAGGGGTAAATAATTTTTTTTTAGTTTTAAAAAATTAGAAGGTTTTTACATACTATAATTATTTTGATTTACAGGAAAAGAAACTAAAAAAATGCTAAAATTATAAAATAAAAAAAAATATTACTCGTCGCAGACGGGACTTCTTGAACCCGTAACAATTTATTTTATTTGTCATAAAAACATTTCGGGTTGACTGCAGCTTAGACAACTGCACCACGAACCAATTCGAAATTTCATAAAAGTGTGAACATAACTAAAATGTATAATGAACGTTTTGATTTATTTGGAGCCCTCTGCCTGGGCTGCCTCATGTACACGTAATGTGTATAAAGTAAAAAGCCTATAACTCCGCTATTTATAGCACAATCGCAATGAAATTTAGGCAATCTGTGTAATTTGATAAAATACATACAGGTTTAAAATATGGTTTACACAACTTTATAAATTTGGGAGATATGTGGTTTTTTTCAAATAGCTCCACCAAAAAGGGGAGCAGAAAAAATATAAAACTAATGTCTGCGTGCAGACATAAGTAGTCTAAATCCCAAGTTTGGTGTCTCTAGCTATTATAGTCCCTGAGATCTAGGCGTTCATACAGACAGACAGACAGACGGATGGACGGACAGACGAACTTGGCTATATCAACTTCATTAGTGGTCCTGATCAATATTTATGTAACTTTTGGGGGTCTGCCACGCATCCTTCTACCTGTCACAGAAAATCACATTCGCGCAAAACTATAATACATGTGTACCTTTGGTACAGGGTATAAAAACATCTATTATTCTTCCCATGTATCTTCTTCTAACTTAAAGATATTGTATGATATGTACAACAACATTTTATAATTTCATGTTGTGGCAAAGGTATTTTGAAAAGTACTTAGTAGTAAGTAAGAAAAACAAGTTTACTACTACTACTTTTAGGTTTCTTTCAACGAAACTTTAGAACGTCCACTTCAAGCATCCATGATGAAGAATAAATGTCCCAAGGGGGGAGACACATGTAAACAGTCAAAATATGGACATGTTTTGTACAATTTTTTTTTTTTTTTTTTTTTTTTTTGAAATAGTTAATCAATCCTTGGGAAACTTTAGAGACTTATTAAAATAATATCAAAGATGATAAAAAATGCATAATTATCCACATTTTATAAAATGGCGGTTTTATGGCAGCGCTATCGCAGATCCGAGATTTCTGAGGTGCCCCCATTATGAACACCATTCAGACCGTAATCCAAGTCGGAATTTCCGAAAAAAAATATTTGTATTAATAATAAGTATATCTTCTATTTGAAAACTAAAAAAAAACCAAATGAAATGAAGACAACAAAATTCAGCAAAGGTTTGGACATAAAATTTCGTTTTTCAGAGAGTAGGTTTGACTTCCCACCATTGCACAGTGGTTGGGCTTGTATGGAGCCGCGGCCATAAATATTTCCCGTAGAGATATCGCTATGAAATTTTCCCCAAAAATCTAAAAAAAATATTTTGTATATATAGTAAAAAAATTGTCTTGATCGGAATACTATATCATATAGCTCCCATACAACCTTAGTATGGCTTATATGCCGATAGTGCGCCAAAATACTTCCGGTGGAGTTACAGTGCTAAAATTTCATTATTAGGCATCCAATTTATTTGTATTTCAATTATTTAGAGTGTAAAAATGTAACTCCGAACCCCCCTTTCCCACAAGCTTTTCAAAATATAATGAAATGAGGTTCTAAAGTTCCTTTTATGATATGTATATAAGAATAATTGTAATGTAATGTAAAATAAAATTTAATTGAATGCTAATTGGAGTGAAATAAATATTAACAAATATCTTCTAATAAATCAAATGTGCTGGAAAAAAATTAGATTTGTCTCTTTTTGGTAGTTTCCTTTGACTTGTTATGAAAGGGTCAGAACGCAAAAGAAGTGTATTAATTAAGTCTGTATTACAAGAAGCACCTATTAAAAATGAAAACATAAAAAAAAACGAAAAAATAATATTCAAAATTATCGACAAACACAAATGACGAAAACAAAAGAAACATCACAAAAGCAAAGGAAGAGCAGCAGATTGCGTCGCAAATTTGACCTTGAAAACAGTAAGACAGCTTGAGTTTATTAATAAGTATATACACATCAGCAAAATTCAGCAGCTGAACTTAACATTTTTATTACCTGAAAACATTGGCAAATGCACTGATATCACTCATAAAGGGGAATCGGGGGGCAACATATCTAAAGTCTACTTAAACATGAAAAAGACGTTCACATAATACACAAAAAATGTATAATTAATTAAAAACACATAACGAACAAAATATTAATCAAATCAATTCCACAATAAGTAATTCGTAAGTAAATACCTTCAACTTTAAAATTCATTTTAAATAATAAAATTCGAACGTTTGAACACTTTGAACTTCACTTTTGTTTTGACGAAAAGCTCACTAAACGCAGCTGCAGCAGCAAAATTGAAGACGTGTTCACACTTTGCATTCTATTTTTAGAATGTTCCGTTAGAATTCCGGAAAAAAACTAGTTTGCAATGACAAAATATGGACAATTTAGAGACAAATTCTTTACATTTTGACTAATTATTTCTAAGTCGATTTTTTGATTTATGGCCTACGGGCGCAACCACAATGCATTGTAAAAAATATTAAAACTTATTTTTTTAAACAATATAAAATATAATACTTTTTGATTCATTCCGATATGTCGCATAGTTTTTACAGAATCGTGTCCATAGCATGCCGTTTGAAGTTTTTGACATGCGTACGTTTACACTTGTGTACCTCGCGAACGAGCTTCATTTAAAGCACTTCGAATTTGAATTCGACAGTAAAACTTTTACCAGGCTGTGCATATGAAACTGCATTTTTTTTTAAATTTCAGAAGCCACACATTTTGCCCATCTTTCGGGCAATTTAGGAATTCCTCGCCACAAGAATTCCTTTTCCTTGACCCTTCTTGACCTTCCTTTATCTGAAGCATTTCTGGACTATAAACATTTGATTCCTCATCCGTCATCATCGTTCAAAACAAAATAAATTCATTTTAACGCTGCAAATTCCCTTGCACGTTACGGGCATTTCTGAAGCGTTGTCACCCATATTTCCTGTTTTTAGACCCTGAGTTGTTTCAGTAGATTTGCTGCCAAGGGTAGAGTCGCAGCTCAACGCAAACTTTCTAAACGGATTCTGGTTCAGGAAAGATACACGGAACTGACCTATAGTGTGTAGTTGAGTGCTCTATAGTTCTTCAAAAGTTCTAGACTACTTTAGGCAGAAAGAGATGTTAACAATGGACCTGGCAGGTAACGATTTACCTGTACAAGCCAAAATTAGTCCGATTGGTTGTCTAATTTTTGTATAATATTACCTGAAAGTCAACCAATTGCTCTTTTTGTTTTGTGTGTTGCAAAAACGGAAATATTGTTCACCTTTGAATGCTCATAACTTCTACAAAAATTGTTTCCTCAACGGATTTGGAATCGTTGTGAAATTCTCTGTCAATTAATTATAGTTCTTATGCCCTTCCAGGGTATTATAATTTAAGTCAGAAGTTTGCAACGCAGTGAAGGAGACTTCTCCGACCCTATAAAGTATATATATTCTTGATCAGGATCAACAGCCGAGTCGATCTAGCCAAGTTCGTCTGTCAGATTATACGCGAACTAGTCCCTCAGTTTTAAAGCTATCTAAATTGTAGTTAGTCTTCCATACACTCTTAATCCTACATATGTCGGAACGGGCCAGATCGGACGACTAGCTGCCATAGGAACAATCGGAAAATTTTTAGGAAAAAAATTATAACTTTCTCAGTTTTCAACATATTTTCATCGAAGTTGAGATTTAGCTGTTTTATACTATTCCTGAATTTCGGTTTTAATTTCAAGAAAATCGGCCTACTATATCCTATAGCTTCCATTGGAACAATCAGGAAAATTAAAAAAAAAACCATAACTTAGCCGATTTTAAAATTATTTTCATCAAGTTTGAAATTTGGCAACTAATTATTATTTCAGAATTTCGGTTTTAATTTTTTTGTTAAGATTCTGCAAGGGTATATAAACTTCGGTGACCCGAAGTTAGCTTCCTTTCTTGTTTTTTTTTATTATTTTCGCAACTCTAAATGTTCGAAATGTGCGTGGCCACTAGTAAAGACCTTATAAATCGGTTGTTTTTAACTTCGGATCCTTTCATAACCGGGCAGCGGACTTTACCCTACAAATGTTAAAAGATCACTTCGAAACATGTTTTTGTTAGAATAAAGTTTTGTATTTTTTATTTATTTATCTTTTTTTTTCTTGGACGTTGATGCACTACGGTCAGTACACTTAAGTGGCCCTTATGAAACCAGGCACGTGCCTGTTAGGGTTAGATATTAGTAGACGCGATTGAAAATATAGAAAAGAATACGAGGAAATAAACTACAAGCGAGCTGCCTGAATGTTTGCTTGCATGCAATTTAAGTGGGTAAGGATTAAAGTTTATAGTTTAGGAAGACAATCAGCGTGTGAGATTACCGAGTACAAATCATTGTAACTTGCACACAGTACTCTAAAGGGTTCATGCAGTTCATAGGAGGTTCTACAATGGCGCAAAACTAAAGGTATGTAAAATCTAGTATTTCTACTCGGAACGTGGAAATTGATCTGGCTTAACAAGTCAGTACTTTCCACGTCGCCGTTAATAAGGTTATAAATGAAGGTAATGCCTAGCATAGTTCTACGGTTGGCTAAGAAGGGTAAGTTTATTAGAAGAAGTCTACTATAATAGGAGGGTAATCTCTGGTCAGCATCCCAGTTTAAACCGCGTAGAGCGAAAAGCAAAAAGTTCTTTTGAACCGATTCAATGCGTTTACTATGGACTCCGTACTGTGGGCTCCAAACACAAGATCCATATTCTAAGATAGGGCGAACTAATGAAATATATAAAGTTTTAGTAACATTAGGATCATCGAATTCTTTCGACCACCGTTTAATAAAACCCAGCCTACCCCTGGCTTTATTTACCATGTACGAAATATGATCGATAAGGTCAAGTTTGGGATCCAGACGGACACCCAAGTCATCAACTGAGTTAATTCTTTGCAAAGAGCAGCAGTTAAGTGTGTAAATTGCAAGCTTGGGAACGACACGAGAGAATGTCATTAGCTTACATTTAGAGCCATTTAAGTTTAGTAGGTTTATGCGGCACCAGGTTTGGAAGCTATCAAGATCTGTTTGTAAGTCAGACTGGTAGGCGACGTCCTTGTATTGCACGCAAAGCTTGACATCATCAGCGTACATGAGTATCTAGAATTTGTCAAAACTTCGGGCCGATCATTAGTAAATAATGTAAACAACAAGGACCAAGGTAGCTCCATTGCGGGACACCTAAGGTGACTTGAAGAACATTAGATAAATTGCTTTTAAAAATGACCCTTTGCGTCCTGCCTGTCAGATAACTAGAAATCCACCTAAGAAGATCAATTGGAAAACCCATTAAGTCGAGTTTTCTGAGGAGAAGGGAATGGTTAACAGAATCAAAAGCTTTACTGAAGTCAGTATAAATTACATCCGTTTGAAGGTTATTCTGGAAACCCCTAATAATAAAGGAAGTGAGCTCCAGAAGGTTTGTAGTTGTTAATCTTCGCTTAACAAATCCATGTTGACATGGAGAAATTACCGATCTAAAAAGGTGCTGCAAATGTGGAGTAGTAATGTTTCGAAAAGTTTAGGAATGGCCGAAAGCTTAGAGATGCCTCTATAGAAGGGGCAAGCATAGAGCATCGGCACAATACTTAAGCACACAGCCCGGTATTCCGTCGGGACCTGGCAGATAAACTGGCTTTACACGATGAAGATCTAAAAGGAGAGAGCTTTCATTTAAACATGGACAGAAAATTAGGTTCGAACTGGGCAAGCTATAAGAATAAGTCTGATTTAGGTCAGTGGAAGTGGGTATGTTGTTTGAAAAAATGGGGCAAAAAGATCGGCAATTGCCTGATTGCCCTTCACAGTTGCGTTTGCAAACGAAAGTGAAGAAAGATGAGTTACCGCCATACGTTTAGTATTAACAAAATTATAGAACTGTTTAGGATCCTGGGAAAATTGGACCCTGCAACGAGTCAAATAATTTTTGTAGCACTGTGCGTTCAGTACGGTGAAGTTTGACCGAGCCAATATATAATTAGAGAGGTCAGAACGAGAACCGGTTTTTCTAAACTTCGTGTACAGCCTTGACTTTACATTTTTAAGCGACTCAATTCTTTAGTAAACCAAGGTGGTTTATTTGAGATTGAGGGATAATGTAACGGGACACAGTCCGAGAAGAATGAATTCATCGCATTGAAAAAAATGTCTACGGCATCAGCCATGTCAGTGCACATGTATAAATCAGACCAGTTAAAGTCAGAAATAAAATTATTCAGCCGGTCTAAGTCAGACTTGCGAAAGCAGTAAACTCTTTTGGCTGGTCTATCAGATATTTTCTGTATAACAGCACCAATATCGAGTGTCACATCGAAAGTAGGATGATAGGGATCTTCAGGTTCGTCAGAGGCGCCACCCTCGCTAAACTGACACTGGCCGGATCAGAGACGAAACAAAGATCAAGCAAGCGCTCTAAAGAATTTCGTACATGGTTGACTTGAGACAGCGAAATGTCGAGCAAGCCAGCAATAAAATCATGTTGCGTTGAGGATTGTGTGTTGCAAAAACGGAAATATTGTTCACCTTTGAATGCTCATAACTTCTACAAAAATTGTTTCCTCAACGGATTTGGAATCGTTGTGAAATTCTCTGTCAATTAATTATAGTTCTTATACCGTTCCAGGGTATTATAATTTCAGTCAGAAGTTTGCAACGCAGTGAAGGAGACTTCTCCGACCCTATAAAGTATATATATTCTTGATCAGGATCAACAGCCGAGTCGATCTAGCCAAGTTCGTCTGTCAGATTATACGCGAACTAGATTAATAAAGCTGCATGCACACGCGAAGTGAACGGGAGCTAAATAGAACACAAAGTAGAAGTTTTAAGAAAAACCCCGGTGGTTTTAACGTAGAGTTTTTACAAAAACGAGAACGCAAGAAAAAAACACGACCGTTCATTTGGAAGAGACAAGCGCGTAGGTGATTTATTGATTTGATTTATTTAACTTTTATTTAATTTTTTTATATTTTTGGAGGGTATTATAATTTCAGTCAGACGTTTGCAACGCAATGATGGAGACTTCTCCGACCCTATAAAGTATTTGTTTTTGATTTTCCGATTTGGATTTTGGGCTGAATCGTGTCCGTAATGGGGCACCTAAAAAATCTCGGAGCTGCGATTGCGCTGCCACAAGTCCGCCATTTTGTAAAATGTGGCTTATTAAAAAAAATTTTTATCATCTTTCATATTATATAAATATATCTCTAAAGTTTCTGAAGGATTGATTAACTATTTCCTAAATAAAAATATTATAAAACACATTTATATTTTGACTGTCTAAATGTGTCTCCCCCCTTAATGACCTGGCTATTTTTTTTAAATTACAATTTAGCTTAATTTTAACAGTAAATTGTCATCGGTTATCGACTATTTCTCTTCGTAGCGGACGATCGGTTTTTTTGTTTTGCGCTCCGGCTTTTGTGTTCATTTTGAATTTAAACCACCGGGGTTTCCTCTAATTTATCACCTAATATCAATAATAATATACCGTTGTGTTACCGCGCGTGCATGCACTTTTCTGTGTAATTAATTTGCATTAATAATCACTTCTTAGTTTTGTGCTAAGACGGTAATCTTATCTTATTTTTCTCCTCTTTGCCTTGTACCGTTTTTATTTTCTCTATCCCCTGCTTGAGTGCCGTTTGCTATAAGCTGCATCTAAGCTGTTCATAGCTCTCATCGCTCTTGTGATTTCTGCTGCTCAAATTCTAACTCTTGCGCTCTTTTGTTCTATCTCCTTCTCTTTACTGTTTTGGTATTGATAGTGTGCACAGTGGTCTAGGATTGATGACCATGTCCCAGAATATTGTCTGTGTTATAAAAAATTGCCAAAACTATGTTTTGGCAAACCAGACCAGTTTCCATTGCTGGCTTTGCGAGGCAGTTGTGCACGCTAAGTGCATCGAGATGACAGGTCGAATAGCTGACGTAGTGTCCAGCAAAAAGGGCCTACGTTATTGCTGTGAGGCCTGTTGACCGGTTGAGAAGGAAATATCTTCCTTCATGCGTAAGACCAGGAGCGGATTTTCTGAGATAATGACCACTTTTCGCAAAGCGAATGACCTGTTCTCTGCGCTAGACGCTCAATTTAATAGTATGAAGCTATTAAATGAGTCGCCGAAACGCAAAAAATCCGCTGCCGGTCGGCTGCAACTGTGTGAGACACAGCAACCAATTTCCTGCCACTCCCCGTCGCCGCAGCCCCTGGTCCCCGTTCCAATGGTTCTGAGATCAGGAACGATCAAAGATGCGCTCAGCCAACAATTTCCGTGTCCTCCGTTTTGTCCAATGCGGAGTCCAATTCTTTGGCTCCGCAAAACCCCCTAGAAAAACCGACCCAGGGTCCAACATTGCCCGGAATACCGGCCGTGGTTGGTAACAGTTCGTTACGCAAGCCCCTCACAGCAGTCCCACCCTCGAAAACTATATTTGTTTCGAGGCTTGCCCCTGATCTTGCATCTGAAGATGTTCTAGCCTATATTCAAGGCAAAACCCAAGCTGGTAATATCAAGGTGGAAAAATTCAAATTTTCGTATGCCAGAGACATTTCATCTTTCAAGATAAATGTCTCATCCCAACTCTTTGGCACTATTTGCTCGGGTGACTTCTGGCCCGATCACGTTGTAGTAAAGGAACATGAGGCACGAAATAAGAGAAATCGGCCTGCCGGAATTCAACTGCCCAGGCCGTCTCAATCCTCGCCCACAGCTGTACTTTCTGTCCCAAAAACCTAACCACTTCCGTACAACTTTCCTATCAGAATACTAGGGGCTTACGCAGTAAGCTTTCTAGATTATATTCGGATAGCCTTTCCTTTTCATCCGAGGTAATTGTATTTACTGAAACCTGGTTGCAAGTTAACCATATTTACTTACTTGATCTTTGATTGGTCTCTGATCCTGCAGGTGTAAACCTAATTAGAGTTCCTCCAATGACGCAACCTGAAGATCCTTATCATCTTAGCAACAACATCTGGTAGCAGATTAAACGGGCTGACTATCAGAGGCTAAACACTTTAATAACAGAATTTGATTGGTCGAATCTTTACACTAGCTCGGATATGGCATCCGTCGTTGATATTTTTTTCAGTGCCATGGACTCATTTTTCCACTATGTGTTCCTAAAACCTACCCGTCTGTCTCAAACAAACCACTTTGGTTTAACAAAGAGCTGACTCGTAAAGAAAACGTAAAGTCTAGGCTTTAAAATAAGTTTAGACTTACTGGTTCAAAAACGGCTTTCTCATCTTATCTTAGTGCTCGATCTATCTTTATTTGACTCGTTGTAAGGTCCAGTTTACGCAGGTCCCTAAACAGTTTTATAACTTTGTTAACTCTAAACGTAAACCCACGCTATACCCTCCCTCGCTGTCATTTAGGAATACTACAGTAAATTCAGACCAAGAAATAGCCAATCTTTTCGCTGAGTTTTTTAAAACTACATACTCGCCCAACATTTTCAGATCATACATTTTCTCCAGTTTTGCCCAGTTCTTCCTTAATTTTCAGTCCTATTTTAAACGAAAGCTCACTTATTCACGATCTTCAACGTGTTAAGCCAGTTTATTCACCAGGTCCCGATGGAATACCGGGCTATGTGCTTAGGTATTGCTCCGAGGCGCTATGTAACCCCCTTCTTAAATTTATTTATTTATTTATTTATTTATAAACAATGTACTGCTTTTTTCCCGATTTCAACTTCTATTACAATAATCTTAATATAAATTATATAAATGAAACTATGTTGCCATACCACTAAGGAGTGTTTTTTTTAACGATATGCTCCTGACTCACATCGAATGGTTGACAACACGGCAAATTACAAAATATTGGAAGAGAGGAGCGATAACAGATTATTATAATTAGTAGAAAAGGAACTTTCGAATGATAAGACATGACACATATTGTTATTATTATCACAAAGAACTCGAAAAGGATCATGACGGGCATAATTGGACTTACATATAGGTAGAAACAATGGCCGAAAACGACGTATTGTTCTACAAGGAACAGTCCAGTTAAGGGAATTAAGAAGTAGGGGGTAATCGACATCACCAACAACTAGTTTATGCAAAAACATAACTCCCTGGCAGATTCTACGATGGTTCAGGGAAGGTAAATCCAAAGGGCGCAGTCTAGAACTATACGAGGGCAGCTGTCTACCAACATCCCAATTTAAATTTCTTAACGCGAATAACAAAAATTGTTTTTGCACAGACTCTATCATATTTCGATAAGAAGATAATTGAGGTGACCATATACACGAGCAATACTCCAAAGAAGGACGGACAAGAGAAACATACAAAAGCTTTGTAGTATAAGGGTCATTAAACTCCTTAGACCAGCGCTTTGTAAACGCTAAGAGACTTCTGGCTTTGTTAGAAATTATGGAGATGTGATCCTTAAAGCTAATCTTATGGTCAAACAATACTCCAAGATCCTGCACTGAGAAAATGCGTTCGAGGGGATTATTATCAATAGAATATGAAAACAACAACGGACTACAACGATAAAAAGGCATATAGTTACATTTAGAAAAGTTAAGATATAATTTGTTGAACTGGCACCATATGAATAAGTTATCAAGGTCAGACTGAAGATAAGAGTTAGAACTTGGCTGTGTCATTGGCATACACAACTTAACATCATCTGCATACATTAGAACAGTTGCGGATTCTATAACATCTGGCAGATCATTAATCATTAGTCCAAATAACAACGGTCCGAGATGGCTACCCTGGGGCACTCCTGATGTAACTTTGATAATTTTGGAAATTTGATCATTAAACAAAACTTTTTGGGTCCTATTTGAAAGGTAAGAAAAATCAGTAAAAACTACATCAGTCTGATGTTGTTCAAGAAAGCCTCCATTAATAAAAGTCGTAAACTCAAGCAAGTTTGTAGTTGTTGAGCGACATCTAGTAAAACCATGTTGACATGGTGAGATAATTGAGCGGCAGTGATGCTGTAATTGAG
>VNJN01007198.1:0-13040 GCA_008042485.1 Drosophila mayri | reverse complement strand
CAATGTATGGGTCGTATTGTCGTCGTGGGGGGCTTTGTTTTTCACCTTTCAATTGTCAACTTGTCACTTTGCTGGCGTAATTGCGAGTGATCATCAAAATCTATGTATGGCCTAATTCTGCCCATTCCTGGCGGCTGCGCTGCCGCGATCGATGGCACGCGCTGTTCCGCATTCCGCGCATTCTTTCGCCCGGCGAGCTTTCCGTCTCGCTCTTACTCCTGGGCGCGGGTGGCCCATGCAAATTCCGATTTTGCAATTGTGGCTCTGTCGGCGCCGGCGTCGCGGGCCTCTGCCCCGATCGCGGCCCCCGGCTTCCTCTGCCGATCGCTGATTGGCGGACTCCATGTTTCAGCCGTTTCGTCACCGATTCCTCCCGTTCCTGGAGGATGTTGCTAACGGTGCGGGTCGTGTTGCCCGTGACGTCAGACTTGGTGTGGCCAAGGTGTGGGCCCGGCCCTATGATTTCCCTAACGCCTACTAACCCTAATCTTATTCTACATGTCTTTATATTTTCATCGGTTTTTTTCCCTAACTAACCTATCCTACTACTTATCCCTATTTACCTATCCTAACTTAACCTACTATTTACAGGGTGTATTTACAAGGTTGTGGCGGCGGCCTAAAGAAGGTAGGTTAAGTAGGAGGGGTCTACTAGAGTAAGACGGTAATCTAGAATTAGAATCCCAGGGTAGGCCATTGAGGTCGGCTACTATGAACTCCAAATTGAGGACCTCAGACACACGAACCGTACTCCAATATAGGGCGAACTAACGAAGTGAAGAGAGTCTTCGTTACATAAGGAGAATCGAATTCCTTCGACCACCTCTTAACGAATCCCAGCATGCCTCTGGCTTTGTTAACCATACAAGAAATGTGTTCTGAGAACGAAAGTTTAGGATCAAAGCGGACACCCAAATCATCAACAATAAAAATTCTTTCCAAAGAGCAATCGTTAAGCATATAAGTTGCAAACAGGGGAGTGACACAGGAAAAAGTCATTAGTTTACATTAAGAGGTGTTGAGATGTAAGTCGTTAGCAAGACACCATGCTTGGAAGCTATCAAGATCCAATTGAAGGTCAGATTGGCAAGAAATGTCCCTATACTGCAGGCAAAGTTTAACGTCGTGAGCATACATGAGTACTCTGGATTTGGTTAGAACCTGCGGCAAATCATTGATAAACAATGTAAATAGCAGTGGTCCAAGGTGACAACCCTATGGGACACCAGATGTGACCCTGAGGCTATTGGAGAGAACGTTTCTGAACAGAACCTTTTGGGTCCTGTCACTTAGATAACTCGAAATCTACTTAAGAAGATCACTAGGAAATCACTAGAATCAAGTTTCCTAACCAGAAGAGAATGATTAACCGAGTCGAAAGCTTTACTGAAGTCCGTGTAAATTACATCGGTTTGAGAGTTTTGTGGGAAACCCCCAATAACGAAACGGGTAAGTTCCAGAATATTGGTCGTGGTTGATCTTCTCCTTATAAAACTATGCTGACATGGAGAGATGAAGGATCTACACAGATGTTGCAAGTGAGAAATGATTACATTCTCGAAAAGTTTGGGGATTGCCGATAACTTAGAGATACCTCTATAATTACTGGCAGCCGATTTGCTACCATTTTTGTGAAGAGGTGTAAGAAATGATTCCCTCCAAATAAGGGGAAATTCTGATTTAGAAGGGGGTTTTAGAAGGGGGTTACACAGCGCCTCGGAGCAATACCTAAGCTCAGAGCCCGGTATACCATCGGGACTTGGTGAATAAACTGGCTTAACACAGTGAAGATCGCGGATAAGTGAGCTTTCGTTTAAAATAGGACTGAAGATTAAGGAGGAACTGGACATAACTGGAGAAAATGTATGATCTGAAGATGTTAAGGCCGAATATGTAGTTTTGAAAAACTCAGCAAAGAGATTGGCTATTGCCTGTAGTATTCTTAAATGACAGCGAGGGGGGTATAACGTGGGTTTACGTTTAGAGTTAACAAAGTTATAAAATATAAAACTGTTTAGGGTCCTGCGTGAACTGAACCTTGCAACGAGTAAAATAATTTTTATAACACTGAGCGTTAAGCACGGAAAAATTAGATCGAGCACTTGGGTAAGATGAGAAAGCCATTTTTGAACCAGTTAGTATATATTTATTATAAAGCCTAGATTTTACGTTTTTTAAACGTGTCAGCTCTTTGCTAAACCAAATTGATTTATTAGAGACCGACGGTTAGGTTTCAGGAACACATAAAGAGAAAAATTAATTCATGGCACTATAAAAGAAATCAACGGCGGATGCCATGTCCGAGTTCGTGTGAAGTTTTGACCAATCAAATTCAGTTATTGGAGTGTTTAGCCTCTGATAGTCAGCCTTTCGAAAACAGCGTGCCCTGTTTAAACTACTACCAGATTTCATTGCTAAAACTGTCCTAGTGTCAATAGTCACATCGAAAGTAGGATGATAAGGATCTTCAGGTTGGGTCATTGGAGGAACTCTTATTAGATTTACACCTACAGACTCGGAGACAAAGCATGGATCCAGTAAGCGGTTTAAAGAATTAAAGATATGGTTAACTTGGGATAAAGATAAATCGAGCAAGCCATTTATGAAGTCATGCTGTGCCGCAGTATGAAGAACGTCGAAGAACCATCAGAGGTCCAGTGCGCTCCAAGTATGTTGAAGTCACCCAAAGCCACTAATTGGCCCCTATTGGAAAGCCTGCTGGAAACTGCCTGAATTGCCGAAAGGTGTTTCCAATAAATTCGCTCTTCCGAAGATGGAGGGATGTAGGAGCAGGTTACATAAATACAACTTCCTGGGAATGATAGCTTAACGCAGATAAATCTAATGTCTATAAATTCATTAGATACCAACCGTTCAGAGATGAGGCAGGAGTCAACGGCAATTAAAACTCCGCCACTATGCTGGAGCTGGCGATCCAATCTATAAATTGTGTACTTACTTGGAAGAATTTCGGAGCATAAGATCTCCGACTTCAACCAGGTTTTAGTAAATACCATAAACTTGGATGCGAAGGAAAGGCTATCCGAATACAATCTAGAAAGCTTACTGCGCAAGCCCTTAGTATTCTGATAGGAAAGTAGTAAGAAAGAGGTTAGTTTCTTTGGGACAGAAGGTGTAACTGTGGGCATATTAAACAAGAAGGGAAACAAGCTACAGAACGCCGAATTTTGTAGGGCAGGGCAGAACGCATCGTCGCTGCACGTGCAGACCGCGAATTATACATACTTACATATACATACATATATTCTAATAATCTTCGATCTTGGCTGCGCCGCCGTCAGGCGTATACTGGCCCTTTTATTTAGAATATGACACTGAGAAATACTCTTCCGTCGAAAGCACATCGGAGCATAAATTAATTCAAAGAAATATCCTGCTAGGGACAAAAGTTAAAAGTCTTCACCAAGGAAAAATAGAACCTGCGCAGCAAGGATAAATCAACCAAAGGATAATAAACAAATGAAATTGAAAACATAAACCGAGCGGAAATAAATGAATAAGGACCAACCAATAAATTCAAAAAATAAGGATTCAAGAATTAAACAAAATAAAAAGCCAGATAAATTAAATAAAATCAAAATAAAATAATAAAATACTAAAACAAAATAAACCAAATAAAATATTAAAATAAATCAAATAAACTAATTGAAAATAAATTCAGATAAAATAATAAAATACTAAAATAAAATAACAAAATACTGAAACAAAATAAGATAAATGCCAATGAAATCTAATAAAATACGGAAAATAATTTCAAATAAATAAAAACAAAATCCCAAAATAAAATAAAATCAAACAAAGAAAACACTGAAACAAAATAAAATAATTGAAAAAAACTTAATTAAACTAAATAAAATAAAAATATATAATAAAATGAATAAAATAAAATAAGGAATAAATAAAATAAATTCGAACATAAATAAAATCAATACAAAACGAAAATTAAATTAAAACGCCGGAACAATAAAAAAAATATGTATATAAATACTATATCCAAATAATACAAATAAAATAGATAGCTATATAAATAAAATAAAGAATAGATATAAAAATACTGGAGCATTAAATAAGACAAGCTGAAAGAAAATGAATAAAAAGGCAATGAGGTAACTTCATCAAGGGCAGGAAATTAAATTCGAAGAACAAGCAAGGAAAATCACAAGGAAATAAGTCAACGAACAAACGGAGTCCAAGAAAAAACAAAACGAGGAATAATAATCAAATGGCACGGAGGAAAGAAAGAATCACCCGCGAATAAAACAAATAAAATTATAAAACGAATAAAACTTATAAAATAGATAAACATAGATAAAGATAAAATTAATTCATATTCCTACGAAATCTAATCAAATAAGAAAATCCGATAACCATTAAATAAGATAAATGAATAAATAATAATAAACAATAAAAATAAAATAAGGAATAAAATAATAAAGGTGCATTTGGAGAAAATAATAATAATAAGGAAAAATAATAAGCTATAAAATAGTAAATAATATTAACAGGCGTCGGAAAAATAAACAAACCTGGAAAATATAAAAAAAATATAAACTAAATAATAGAAATAAATCCTAAAACTAAAGCATTAAATTAACGAAATAAATCATAAGATTAAACCACGGGTATAATCTAATTAGATCTATTAGGATTAAGCGATGATCCCGAAAACGGTCGTGTTTTTCATTGCTCCGCATTTATTATATTTGTATCAGTAAATTACTGTATGAATAAAAAGTCTTGTAGCGTTGATCGCAGCATAAACTTTTACGGAAGCATAATCCGATTTGCAATTGAAATTTAAATCAAAGTTGTTTAATTTATTGGCATAATTAACTTTTGCAATCAAAACAACGCCGTGCCTGTGTGTGTTCGCTAGTCTCCAACTTCAAACTTGCTTCGAACTTATTCGTTGATTTCCAGCAAACGCCTTCGTAAAGACACTGGCGCAGCTGAGCGCCTCTCAGATGCTCCGTCACCACAGCTGCTGGATCTGATGAAGATGCGTTTCCAGGAGTAGACCGACGCAATTGCTAGCCTGGTAAAGGAAACTGAAATACGCATTCTCAGTAGCCTATCGGAGCGACTTGATGTGATTGCGGGTGAGGTTAAGCAGACGGGTGACCGGGTTTCCAACCTGGAGCGGGAGGTGGCCGTACTTCGCTCTCAACGGGAGCAACTGAACGAGCGAGTAGAGCACTTTCACCAGGAGGTCGAGGATATGAGGGCGATGAGAGAGAGGGTGGGAGCTGTAGAGGCCAAACTAGCTGCCCAAAATAATGTAAACAACGCGTTCGATTTACAAATGCATGGAGTGCCCTATGTAGACGGCGAAAACTTGCGGTTACTTTTCAATCAACTTTGTTTCTCACTCCACATGACTCCGCCGCCTCGAGTTCGGGACATTTTCCGTGCCCGAAAGTCGCAGCAAAGTAATGTTGACCCGGTCATTATTATTCGAATGGACAACGTGAGAGAAAAGATCGCGGTGCTGCGTGTAATCGCTGCATATAGGCGAGAAACTAAAACTCCGCTGAGCTTAAAACATGTAGGCTATGACTCTGATGCTGCTATCTATATCAATGAGCAACTGCAAAGAGAGCACTATCTGATTTTTAAAGAGTCGATGCGTCTAAAAAAGAAAAAAATCCTGACTGCTGTATTTACCCGTCGTGGATTTGTGCATGTGCGATGTAAAGGGAGTGAGAGCATAAATTGCATCGAACATTTGGAGGAGCTAAGGAAATTAGCTGATAACGACGGTGAATCTCGTGCTGATCCCTCTCTCTCTTCAACGCCCGCTCTTACTAATGCTGCTTTGGAGAGCTTTCGTTCTTAAATATATTATATTTATATTTTAGTAATTAACATTTATATTTTAGTAATTAACATTTTAAAATTGTTTGTGTTAGTTACGTGTTTATATAAGTTATGTTTACATCTTCTGTTTTTTATTGTACCGTATAATTCTGAGTTTGCGATGCTAAAATGTCATTATTATTTCTATGTCGGATAATGTTGCAATTACCACAGTTGGAAGCGTTATTCGAGTTTTATGTAAACAAAAAAAGGGCTTAAAAATAGTTCACATAAATGCTCAGAGCCTATATAAGAAGATCGACGAGTTCAGGTCACTATTTGTTCAGTCTGATGTTGATGTTATTTGTGTTTCTGAAACTTGGTTTACGTCTGATTTGTCTAGTTTCTTAATTAATTGTGAGGGCTAGGTTTTGTTTCGTTCTGATCGTGTTGGTCATGCTGGTGGTGTAGCTATATATGTTAAAAGTTCGCTAAATTGTAGTGTTAAATGTAACCAGCCTAGATACAGCATAATTGAATACCTATTTTTGGAAGTCTCAAACAAATTTTCTCGCAGTAAAGTGCTCATTGGTTGCATTTATCGCCCGAACCGAAATACAAACTTTGCGCCCCTAATTGAGATTATTAGTGAGTTATCAGCTTCATATAGAGACATCATCTTTGCAGGAGACTTTAATAGCAATATACTAAATGAAAAAACATTATTAGATGGATTTGAGTCTTTGGGTCTGTACGCTGTTAATACAGCTACGCTCACGCATTTTAGTAACTACTGTGATTCTCTACTTGACCTTTTTTTCATTAATGACTCTAGAAAGATTTTACTATACGACCAGGTCTCCGTACCAGTATTTTCCAGACATGATCTTATATTTCTCATTTGTGATATTTTTATTGACGATATAATATATAAATATATAAATATAAATTAAACATAACTTCAGTGTGAATATAATGCATGTGATTGGCGTCCGATTTATCAATGTTGTAGTGTTGAGTCCCAACTGAGTGTCCTAAACGATAATTTGGTGTATTTGTTCAATAAATGCGTCCCTATTAAGACTAAAGTAATTAAACCGAGACAAAATCCTTGGTTTAACAATGAGATAAAAAAGTATATTAAGCTGAGGGATGTAGCCTATTTTAAGTACAAAACTCACCACTTCTATTTGCAGTTCAAGGTCTCAAGAGCTATTGTTATAAAAATGATCAAAGCGGCTAAGTGTGAGCATTTTAAGTCTAAATTTATCAACAGTGTAACGTCAAAGCAAACATGGAGGGATTTAGGTAGCGTAGGCATAGGGAAGAGTAGGTCAAGAGTAGACCCCAACGTCGATGTGGAAAAACTGTGTCGATCATTCTCACAGGTTGATGTACCTGATGCAACATCTAATCAGTACCTGAATAATGCAATAAACAGTGATACTAGTTTTAACTTTGTGTGTGTCGATCAATGTGATGTGTTGGAATGTATACTTAAAATTAAGTCAAATGCTGAAGGCCTTGACAATGTTAACCCTAAATTTATTAAAATTATGTTACCATTATTACTTCCTCACATTACAATTGTGTACTTTTTTGACCCTTCTTGGCCATAGTAAAGCTTTTGACTCAGTTAACCACCATATTCTAAGTACTAAACTAAAAACCCTTTTTAACTTTTCAAGTACTTCCGCTAGGTTTATTGAATCGTATCTGTGTAATAGGCTTCAGGCAGTGGTTTCGGGTGATCGAATTTCGAGCTACGGTAAGCTAACGCGTGGCGTTCCCCAAGGATCAGTCCTGGGCCCTTTGTTGTTCTCTATGTATGTAAATGATTTACCTAGTCTCTTGTCTGATTGTGAAGCTCATTTGTATGCAGACGATGTGCAAATTTACGTTAGTAGTCCTATTAAACAGTTAAATGTTTGTGTTAGTGCTAGTAATAGAATGCTTGGAGTAATTGATAATTGGGCAAGAAGTAATGGTTTGAGTATTAACCCAACAAAGTCAAAGTGCATAGTAATTGATCAATCAATGATAGACCAATACAATTTGAAGAGCACGCAGTTAATTTAGGTTTTACTTTCAGTTATACCCTTAGTTGGAGCAAACATATCTCCAAAGCTACTGGGCGAACATATGGGTTGCTGCGTCAGCTCTCGTATTCAAAGACTTTTCTTCCGACTGAAATACGACTTCTGGTAGCAAAGGTCATTATTTTTCCGACTATGTTTTATGGGATAGAAGTTTTTGGACACTGTGACTCGCGGGATATGCTCAAGCTAGTAGCAGCTTTAAACTCTATAATTAGATATGTTTTTAATTTAAATCGTCTTGACCGTGTATCGCACTTGACGTATAAAATACTGGACCTAAACTTGACTTCGTGGATTCAATATAGGACTCTAGTATATTTACACAAAATTGTAATGTCTCATGAACCAGAATATTTGTTCGACAAACTCGTATCTGCCACTTCAACGAGAACTAATAATTTTATATGCCCAAAATATACTGCATTGTGCTCGAATAGGGAATTTTTTATAAACGCTATCCGTCTGTGGAACAATCTACCGCATAGATATAAGACAATTAGGGTCGCAACTCAATTCAAATCTCAAATTAAGAACTATTTAAAATAATGAAAAAGAAGAAAATTTCTTAATATTAAGTAATGTTTATAAGTCTATGTAAGTAAATATGTTTCTCAATTCATGTGACTAGTGCTATAATTATAAGTGTAAACTTGTTGAGCTAGGAT
Source organism: Drosophila mayri (assembly GCA_008042485.1). Lineage (NCBI taxonomy): Eukaryota > Metazoa > Arthropoda > Insecta > Diptera > Drosophilidae > Drosophila > Drosophila mayri. The sequence continues at coordinate 4,459 of VNJN01007198.1, read as the reverse complement.
AAGAACTTAATAAAATATAAAAAAATATAAAATATCCACGTCGAGGACAGCAGATAAACCTCACCATAGTTGTCTCCTGGATTAGCTACAGGAAGAAACTGGAACTGGAGACCATACTAGTCGAATTTGGAGGAGCAGCGAGCTCGATTGATAAGCTTTGCGCGCCAGCAGGATCATTCCGAGGCTGTGCAAACCCGCCTCGAGGAACTAGAACGGAACTTCGGGAACGCCCCCACAAGGGATCGAAGTTGCTGTCACCTATGTATCTGGATTCGGAGGCCAACTCTCCAGGATCAGCCGCGCCGGCGGCGCCGCTGACGCTTTTGCTGCCACGGAGCACTGCTACTGCCGCGGGAAGACGCTTTCCAGCAAAGACCGAGGATCCACCACGCACTACTGGTTACCATGGAGAGCCGAGAGCCCTACTGGATCAGATGAGGCCTCTCATTCGAAGGGACGACGGATCCGCTCTGCTTCATGGAGTACATCGAGGAACGAGCAGATACCTGCCAGATTGACCGGAAGTATCTGGCTCTGGCCTTGGTGGTATTATTGACCGGCAGCGCCAAGAGCTGGTACAGGACCAGTGGTCTACGGTATGCCACCTGGATGGAAGTTCGCCGCGATTTTTTGGATTTTTTCTTGCCGCCACGCTACTATCAGCGACTGGAAGATGAAATCACGATACACTTCCAGAGACCCAACGAACCCTTCAAGGAATACCTAATGGATCTGCGCTTACAGTTGCGTCGGGCTGGATTCACAGCGGAACGTGAGCTGGAGCGAGTTTATGACAACATGTTGCCGGACTGCCAATTATTTACGAGACAGGATTTTCGCACCCTGGCGGAACTAAGTCACCTGGCAGTCGACTACGAGAATCGTAGCCGGAGCGCGCGAACTAAGAGTCATCGGGACCCGAACCCGTGGGCACCACCTACTTCTCGCGCCACCGCGGAACCCCACATAGGGAAATTTCAGCAGGAATGCGAACACGAGCCAGGCACCAGTAAACGTACGGGAGGCGTGCAGGAATTGCGGCCAACCCGGACACTTCTCGACGGAATGTCGGAATACGAAAATGAGCTTCTGCTGGGACTGCGGACGGCGAGGATTACGGACTTTTTCGGGAAACGGCAACGGGCCTCGCGTGACCGGGAATCACCCGAGAACCCAGTCAGCCCGAGCAATTAGAAGGAGGAACCCTCCACCAACACCAGGGACGCATCCGAGCTGCCGAGGGAAATACGGACGCAAGTCAAAATCGCCGACGGCACATGCCGGGAGTTGACGAGGGCAGGTTTCCGAGTTTATTCTCCATCTGATACGCACTGACGTTGTCGTGCTTAAGGTATCTAGTGCTTCCCTGCTTGCCAGTACATTTTTGGAGCAGACCTCAGACAATTGCATGGATTTGATCGCCGCATGACTCTCTACGAACAAGTTTACCGCCTCATGTGGGTGATCTATTCTCGGCGCAAGCTCAGCCGCCTTCCTGATGGCGAAGACTTCCGCCTGGAATATGCTGCATTAGCTTGGTAGCTTATACGACAGCCTTGTCTCAGGGTCTGTGCAGTTTATGCCCGCTCCTACACCTCCTTCCATCTTGGAGCCGTCAGTGTATATGTTGAGGTATCGAGTGTTGTTATGAGCCGTTTTCCAGTCTTCCGGTCCCATGAGTGTTGTTATTTTAGCTTCCGGGCAGGTTCTGGGAATCATGTAGTCAGTTAAAATTAAACCACCAGGTTCCATAGGAGGGGCGATAGGACTCCACCTTGTGGTATGCCCCTGTGCGCTCCCTTCACTATGGTGGCGGTGCCCCAATCGTATTGTACCCGCCTGCAACTTAGCAGGTTACGTACCCAAAAGTTGATGGTGGTGTGTGTTCCAGTTGCCTCTAGGCGGCCCATTATCGCCTCTGTTTTCCCGTTTTCATCACTACGCTCAATGGTTTCCACGATCAGGTGTCGTGTGGTCACCTCACTGACCTTTGCGGACTTCTTTGGAGGTTTTGTTGTTTTGGGCGGGGCTTGAGCCCGCGTTTCCTCTTGCTCGCTGAAGCTTCCGTGGTGGTGCTCTCCGCTAAGCGTTGCCTTTTGCTGGCAAGCAACTCCTCCACCTTGTTGGCGAAACCGCCCGTTGATGTCATGTGAAGACGAGAGGCGTAGTGTAATCTGCCCTCTTTGACCCTTTGCTCGGCCCAGGCAAGCTTTGTCTTCTGCTCTTGGGAGAGACTCGCTTTGTCCCGAAGCTGGCTCTGGATCGCGAGAGATTCCTCCTCTTGCTTGACCGTTTCAGCCCGTTCCTACGCGGGGAGCTGGTGCCTGGTTTCGGCGAGTTGAGTGGGCTCTCATCTTTGTTTTTATTGGGCTGCTCGCTCTTCGGACCCGTGTCTGTATCGAAGGTTTACACCCCCTGTGCCAGCCGGTGGTAGCAGTCAAGCCTTCCACCGACGTTTGGGCTGACATCCCAGCCCCGGTTGACTCCTTTGTCTCCATTCCTCGGAATACTGGTTAGTTTTCAAGGGAACCACCCACTTGCGTGAATAAGTTTATATAAAAAGACGACGCCCAGCATCGTCCTACGGTTATCTAAAGAAGGTAGATTAAGTAGAAGAAGTCTACTAGAGTAAGACGGTAACGCGTGAAAATGTCATTAGTTTGTATTTAGATCTGCTGACACTTGACATCATGCTTGGAAGTTGTTGAGATCCGATTGTATATCTGATTGGCATAAACTGGTGGCTACCCTGTGGGACGCCAGATGTGACTAAGGCTGTTGGTTAGAACGTTTTTGAACAGAACGTTTTGGGTCCTATCCCTTAGATAACTCGAAATCCACTTAAGAAGATCACTAGGAAGCCCCATTGAATCAAGTTTTCTAACCAAAAGAGAATGTTTAACCGAGGCCAAAGCTTTACTAAAGTCCGTGTTAATAACATCGGTTTGATAGTTTTGTTTGAAACCCCTTATAACGAAAGAGGTAAGTTCCATAATATTGGTTAGTTTTCAGGAGAACCACCCTATTGCGTGAATAAGTTTATATAAAAAGACGACGCCCAGCATCGTCCTACGGTTATCTAAAGAAGGTAAATTAAGTAGGACAAGTCTACTAGAGTAAGACGGTAACGCGTGAAAATGTCATTAGTTTGTATTTAGACTGTTGACACTTGACATCATGCTTGGAAGTTGTTGAGATTCGATTGTATATCTGATTAGCATAAACTGGTTGCTACCCTGTGGGACGCCAGATGTGACTAAGGCTGTTGGTTAGAACGTTTCTGAACAGAACGTTCTGGGTCCTATCCCTTAGATAACTCGAAATCCACTCAAGAAGATCACTAGGAAACCCCATTGAATCAAGTTTTCTAACCAGAAGAGAATGATTAACCGAGTCAAAAGCTTTACTAAAGTCCGTGTAAATAACATCGGTATGATAGTCTTGTTGGAAACCCCTCATAACGAAAGAGGTAAGTTCCATAAGATTGGTCGTGGTTGATCTTCGCCTCATAAAACCAAGCTGACATGGAGAGATGAGGATCTGCATAGATGTTGCAAGTAAGGGGTGATTACATTCTTGAAAAGTTTGGGGATTGCCGATAACTTAGATATCCCCCATAGTTACTGGCATCCGATTTGCTACCTTTTTATGGAGAGGATCGGCAAATGATTCCCTCCAAATAACGGAAAATTCTGAGGATTCTAAAGCTAAGGCAAACAATTTCAGAAGGGGGTTACACAGTGCCAGCAATACCTAAGCACAGAGCTCGGTATTCCATCGGACCTGGTGAATATTGTATTATGCACACTTATAAATATATATTTAGACCACCCACTGTACCAAGAGTACTAAAGGGGAACACACTGTAACACTTTGTCCCAGTGTTTATACAATTTAAGGTCTCGGTCATAAACCTAAGTGGCCGAAATACGAACCGCTCGCATTGCCTTGGCCCGCACGCAGAAAGTGCATGTGTCGGTATTGTAAGGATGCACTACGGCCGAGATAAATACTCAGCGGCCCAGAGTTCCTTCCAGTTAAATTTATATAATTGGAACGCCAAGAAATGGAGGAGGCCGAGATTTGTGAGAGTTTTAGGGGTGGGTTTTGCCGACTTTACTGCCAGATTCCTACTTGCCCACGCTGGGCGGGATTTAGCTACTAGCCCTGGAGTTCCCAGCGGCCAGACCCTTCCCCTAGAGACTGGAGCTGTGGCTCGGGGTGACCCAGCAGCCTGCTCCCGCGCCCGCAACCCTGCCCTATGACCACGGCGCCGGCGTGCCCGAGCTGCTGCGGCCCGTCGGCTGCACCGTGGTAGCCCAACGGTGACCGACGCCCTCCTCTAAAATAGTTTTCCCCTTGACTCGCAATCTTCCCGCAGTGACGCCCAAGGCTAATCCCTGCGGCGCATTCTGAGACTGGGCGAAAACGGCTGGGATGGGTCCCGCCGCCGCCGCCC
>VNJN01007197.1:1691-17326 GCA_008042485.1 Drosophila mayri | reverse complement strand
GAGGGCGGCGGAGTTGGGGAGGAGGGGTGCAGCGGGGTGTAGGGGTGGCTGCTGCGGAGAAATAAATAAAACTAAAACTCCTTTTCTACTTGTTTCATGTTTTATTTTCGTGTAAACTTCATCATTTTCTCCTAATTAACTAATTTTATTTGCCTGGCTGAATCTTTTCCCCGCCCCTTTCTGTTGTATCCTATTTCTCTCCTTTGTTGTTAAAAGCGCTGTGCGCATTGGCTCACCCGTCAAAGTTTTCTTCAGGAGGACAAGGGTGGCGTCGTGTCCTGTGGCTGGTCCTGGTCGTCGATGGTTGTGGTAAGCTTTCCTTTTCCTTCACTTGTTGGTTTATTTCAAGCGCTGCCTTTGCCGGCCTAATTACGAGTAAATTATCTCGTCTTCGTGTGTGGCCTAATTCAGCACATTCCGGGCGGCTGCGCTGCCGCGATCGACGGCACGCGCCGTTCCGCATTCCAGGCATTCTTTTGCCTCGCGAGCTTTCCGTCTCGCTCTTGCTCCTGGGCGGCAGGTGGCCCATGCAAAGCTCATTTTTGCAACTGCAGCTCTGCCGCTGCCGGCGTCGTAGGCCTCTGCCTCGATCGCTGTCTCTGCGCCCCTCAGCCGATCGCTGATTGGCGGACTCCGTGTTTCATCCTCCGGGCCGGCAGATCCCGTCTCGTTCCTGTCAGGTGTTGCGAGCGAACAATGTTGCCCGTGACGTCAGACAATGTTGCCTGTGACGTCAGGCAATGTTGCCTGTGACGTCAAACTTGGTGTGGCCAGGGTATGATTCCCTAACGCCTACTCCTAAGCTTACCCTATAAACTTCATATTTACATCTTTTCTTATCCCTATTCTTACCCTAACGCCTACTCTAGTCTTAGCCTATCCTTAAACCTATTTCCTAATTCCCTAATCTTAATCTAATATATACATTTATAGCTAATATTTACAATATTTACAAAGTGACGGCGGCCGAACAGCGGCCGTCGTTACAGCTTTCATTTATTTGGAGCCCTCTCCCTGGGCTGCTCTTGTACACGTAATGTGTATAAAGTAAAAAGCCTATATCTCCGCTATTTATGTTCGCAATGAAATTTGGGCAATTTGTGTATTTTGATAAATTGCATAAACGTTTTGAATTTGGTTTACATAAGTTTATAAACTTGGGAGTTATATTGTTTTTTTTTCAAATTGCTCCACCAAAAAGGGAAGTAGCTAAAATTGAAACTTGATTTGCGTGCAGATATAAGAAGTCTAAATCCCAAATTTGGTGACCCTAGCTCTTATAGTCTCTGAGATCTAGGCGTTCATACAGACATACGGACATGGCTATTTCGACTCCTTTAGTGATCCTGATCAATATTTAGGTAACTTTTGGGGGTCTGCCGCGCCTCCTTCTATCTGTTACAAGAAGTTGCACTCGCACAAAATTTAATACCTTAGTACAGTTGGTACACGGTATAAAAAGACGCGCCAACATGCATACACTTTCATGGCTGAGTGTCGGAGTCCTCTTCTTCACTTCCGCTCTCTTCTGTTTCATCTTCGTTGATGATCTCGTTTTTATGTGTGTAAACGTACAATATTTTTTCTATTTTTTTTCTTTTTAATTTTTACTGAGGGTGGCGTACGTTGGTGGTGAACTGTCGTTGTAGAAGGTGTGTGTTCCAGTCATCGTTCCTTGCTTTTCCCGAGGCACACACATTTTGCCTTTCCAGCACCACCGACTCTTCATTATAATTTTCTTCGGGGTAGTTTTTTTTCATCATTTGTGTTTTTGTGAGTGAGTCGGTCACATGGGTTAGTAAATGCGTTACTCCTGGTCCCAGTGCTTCCCATAAGAAGAACAGGGAAATCATTAATAAAAGGTTAAGTCATAATTTCATGAATATTTAGGAATTATGCTTTTGTATAAATACGAGCCATGTTTCTGGAGGCTTTATTACTACTAAATAATTAAAATATAATTTCTAGTAAATTTTATTTATTGTTTATGATGAGTTATGGTTACGCCTTGATCATATCAAAATTAACGAGGTTATGGATAGTTCAACGGAGGTCCTTTGGTGTGCACCGCATGTACATACATACATATATCGAGAACTCTAAAGCGCTCTCGTTATAAATTGCATACCAGAAATCAATGAACACGACAATTTAAAATCTACTAGACCGATAGTTTTGAAACTTTGTACATAACTTCTTAAAGTTATTCTTCCGGGACTCATGTCATGTTTTAAAAGTAATTTCTAATTGTTATTATATTTTTCATTAACAACCTAACAAATTCTTTAGTCAAATATCGGGATATAGACCTTAAACTTTCATAAAAAAATCAAAGAAAACCCTTAAAAATAAAAACGACATGTGAGTACCTCGGAACACTTAATAGCTCCAATATCTGTTAATTTTTTTTAAAGCAAATTGAACAAAAAATTGCTGAAATGTTATATTATTATATGGTATTAAAAACTAGCTTTAACCGTTTCGCCGCAAAGTGCATACATTTGTATATATATATGTATTTGTATGTATGTTTATACTATATTCTTATGTAAAACCCTTCATCAAGGTGCTCCAAACAGTGCGTGCCCGAGAGGGAGAGGAGTGGGAGATGCTAATCCTTTTTTGTGTCAATATCATAATTACGAATCGTGTTAATTGCCTTTGTTTAATTTACCCTGATGCATACGGAAATTGACAGGAACTTCATTTGTACGTAGCATTTGTTAACAGCTGGTTAGGCGAAGGGGTCTTGGGGATGTTTCGGAGGGTCGCGTGTCATGCTCTTTTCGACGTGTTGCGATAATATGAAAAAAAAACAAAAACTTGTTTAATTTAATATATTGCAATTTTTGTTTCTATACAATTTTCATTCTCTACAATTCTTTAAACCATTTTTGTAGCGCCACCAGGTGGTCAGGTGGAGCTCTACTGTAAGCACGCCATTTTATCAATGACATCTTTTGTACACCCTTACAGGGTATTGTAATTTGAGCCAGAAGGAGACAATCCTGACCCTATAAAGGGTATATATTCCTGATCAGCCATGCCCGACTGTCCGTCTGTCCGATTATACGCTTCTGTTTACTGCCCTCCTCGTTTCGCAATCTCGGAAGGACAATTTATGGACTTCTACAATTCACTTGGTGATCGTTTTATAGCCGCAGGAGACTACAATGCCAAACATACGCACTGAGGATCACGACTAGTGACTCCCAAAGGAAGGCAATTGTACAATGCATATATAAATGTGAGAAATAAACTGGACTATGCTTTCCCTGGAAGTCCCACATACTGGCCAACCGACCCACAGAAGCGCCCAGACCTCATTGATTTTGCGGTGACAAAAAACTATCCCGCAATCTCATAAGTGCCAAAGCAGTCACTGACTTATCATTAGACCACTTGCCTGTGCATTTAACACTTCTTCAAAGCCCAGAAAAAACCGAACACCCCTTCAGCCTGACGTCGCCAAAAAAAACTGGCTTAAATACGAAAAGTACGTGAGCGTCCACATAGAACTCGCCCCAGAACTAAACATGGAATCTGATATCGACTACACTACGAGCGCCCTGGAAGAAGTATTCGTTGCGGAAGCTAAAATATATACTCTTTAAGTGATGGAAATAGACCGAAACAAATATTACAAAAGCTCGTGCGCGCGTCGTGACTGGTAAAGCAGCAGATCACCAGCTTCAAATCAACGACTTAAGGAAGCAACCCGATCACTCGACCAGGCTCTTCACCAACAGGAAGAAATGCACAGCTGTGGTGCATCCAGAATCTCTCGCCAACAAGCACTAAGTATCCCCTGTGGAAGGCCCTATTTGGGATGCTGGGCTCGCAGCAACGAAGACCGAGCTGAAACATTCGCTTCACATCTCCAAAGTGTCTTCCAGCCAAACCCTGCCTCAAATTCATTTCTCCTGCCAGTAACTCAGCCAGAATCTACCCCTCAGCCAGCTGAACAGTCATTCCGGCCGAACGAAATCGAAAAAGTCATAAGAAGGCTAAAACCAAAGATGCTGATCGAACTTCCAAAATGCGTTGTAGAGGTCGAATGTAAAATATTAAACGGGATCATTAATCTTGGCTATTTCCCAAAAAAATGGAAGAAATCTGTCATTATAAAGATGTCGAAGCCTGGAAAAGACCACACAATTCCGTCATCGTACAGACCAATAAGGCTTCTGTCTTGTTTGTCTACATTGTTTGAAAAATGCTTGTTAAAATGCTTGGAAGCTCGCAATATTATCCCGCCACACCAGTTTGGCTTCCGAAAAAACCCCCGAACCATCGAGCAAGTGAATAGACTAACCTCCGAAATACGCTCAGCCTTCGGACAGCTAAAATACTGTAGCGCTATTTTTCTCGACGTATCTCAAGCTTTCAACCGAGTTTGGCTTAATGGACTCATGGACAAAATTAAAACGTATTTGCCAACATACACCCACAAGCTACTGAAATCATACCTCTACAATTGAGTATTCTCAGTGAGATGCAACGCAGCTACTTCGGGCGACTACATCATCGAAGCTGGAGTTCCATAAGGAAGCGCACTCGGTCTGTGTCTATATGTTTTCTATACTGCGTATATTCCTACGAACGCACAACTAACAACGTCAACGTTCGCCGACGATACCGCTACCCCTAGTAGCTCCAAATGCCCAACGCAAGCAACAAACCAACTGACTAATGATCCAACAGTAATGGAAAGGTGGCTGTCCGACTGGCGCATTAAAATAAACAAACAAAAGTTTAAACATGTAACGTTTACTCTTAATAGACAAACATGCCCTCCGCTTTTACTAAACGGTATGAAGACCCGTCAAGCTAACGAATTAACGTACCTTGGGGTCCACCTTGATAGACGACTAACCTGGCTTAAGCACACCGAATGCAAGAGATGCTCCTAAAACTAAAAGCCAGCAACCACCACTGGATCATTAACTCACGATCACCACTGTGCCTGGACTATAAGTTAATACTCTACAATTCAGTCCTCTTAGCTTGCTGTGATAGTTCTAGTTCTATACCATCTGTCTGTGGTTTTGTGAACATGAGGATCTTTGTTCTTTTCTTAAAACGCATAAGTTCCGTTTTGCTCGTGTTAATTCCTAGTCCGCAGACTTTAGCCCTTGGGTACTACCTCTGTTTGATTGGTTTGTCGTCTTTCAGGTAAATTTTATCGGACGCTGCGTTGCTTACCCCCTGCATTTTCTCGAATACTTACCAATTCTCCTGTAAGAAGTTCTGTATCCTGTTCCCAGCGTATCGTCGTGCTCCTGTGTTTCCGTTGGTTCCATTTCCTCGTCGTTGCAGTTTTCCACCTCTTTTATCGCTAATTCGAGATTCCCGCACCGCTGCATGCTTCGCGCTTTTGCCAGGAAGTCCATCCATAGTAAGATGCCCCATGCAACCTCTTACATGATCATGAACGATACCATGAACGAGGCTCCTCCGAACTTGATTTCTGCGTGGAATTCTCCTATCGCCTTCTGTCTCATCCCGTTGGCTAGTGTTATTTCCGCCCGTATTCTGGCAAACGGTATGCAAGAATGCAAGAGTCAACATAATTGCCACATGCGGACCTCGCATGGATATGAATCAAGCTGATGAACATATACCCTTGAGCTCAAACCCAAGTGAGCATATCTATATAGTGACATATTAACATAATCAGCTATGTTTTAAGAATAAGAATATGCAGCGCTCGCAATCCCACGCTGAACCACTGGAGATGTACCGCTCTTCAAAACCAAGAAATCAGAATTCAAGATTCCACGCTAAACCGATGCAAGCTGTCTACATCCAGAGCAGGTGATGCGTTTTTCAATAACAGTTCTTAGAACTTATTGTATGCAACCAAGATCATGTACAACTAATGTAAAATACAGGGTAGCACAGAATATTTTCTGTCACAAGGTATTAGACTTAAGCCACAGTTAATCAAATAAAGAACGCCACACTCTAACATTCCTTGTTTTAATTAACTTTCGCGTTGTCCTTAGTCCAAAAGACGGGGCATTTATTCGACTCAACGATAATAAAAATAAACATTTAACTGGCGCAGACGGTAGGATAAAAAAGTATCCGACAAAAAGAACCTCGAGTGGAAAATAAATTAAATTTTATAATTCAGATCTCGAATAATAATTAAGCAATACACATTAAAAAACCCTTCAACTTGGATTATAATTCCCATTCGATTGTCCAATACAAAAAGTGGAAGAATAAAATAAAAGTCAAACAGCAACTAACAGTTAAGAGCAACTTATAAAAAAAAGCAAATAACTTTTAAGTTAAACAAACACACTTTATTAAGTGAAAAAATTAAATAAAATAAATTAAACCTAATTTTATTTTTTTACTTTAACAACAAAATTACAACTAAACAATAAGGGCTATCCAATTATCGCCGCACCACAAATCGTGACGCTAAGTGGCACCAACCTTGCTGAAGCTGTTCCGCAGCTAACAGACATCATGCCGTTTAAGGGTGATCCAGAAATTCTCTACACTTTCATCAGCAGAGTGGGCTTTGTAATTTCTACCAAACTAATGATTTGCGACAACAGAAGATTATACTTGGAGCCATTAAAAAAAACTTGGACGGACATGGGACACGATGATTGGGCCTTCCGAACATCGAAGATTGGGCTACCCATAGATCGAGACCGGTCGCAGAAGTCAAACCACACACACCGAACTAAAAACTACTGGAGAACTTCAGGGAGATACCTTACAAAGGAAACCTTAGAGCAGCGATGACAGCTGTTGATGTCAAAATTGCATCTGGAAGGTAACCAACCAGATTTTTTTTGCAAATTCAAATACCCAAATCCAATATCGACCATGTTACCCACAATATTCACAATCCACAATCATTCCAACCTAATTTTAACCAATACATGCATTCATTTAGACCCACTTATACACAACAAATACCTAGCAACCAAGCTATGTAGCACGTTCCAAATCATTTCAGACCCAACAAATACATGAACACACAGCCAATTACTTACAAAAATCCTTTCCCACAATATTCAAATAAAAACCAAAATTCTCAAACAGCACATTTTAAGGGAAGTACATATCCTCAATTTTAACAACCATTCACATCTAAAAATGCTAACTTCCCAGTTACCAAACGACTAAGACCATCAGACAGTGAACAAACCAAAATGTCCATTGACGAATTGAGATTTCAAGACGAGCACGAATACGAAGAATTACAACCTAATTATTATGAACAACAAATGAAGGGCAAGAACAGGTACAATCCATTCAAAATGAAGATGAACAATATCAAACTAGCTTAGAACCAAATGATAATTTTCGGTTAACAGCCTCGGAAAACATCAATAAATATAAATAGCATACAAAGGTTACAAATACAAATGCCTTATAGATACAGATTCCACAATAAATATGATCAATAAAAATATATTTTTTCTTTCTATTTAAAATATCAATTGCGAGGTTTTGATATCAAATGGTCCTATTACATTAAACAACTTAATTATGTTACCAAGCAATAGTATCTTCATTTCTTTCAGTTCATTTTTTTCATTTTATTTTTTATTTCATTTTATTACACCATTTTTATACCCTGTACCAAAGGTACACAGGTATTAAAGTTTTGTGCGAGTGGGATTTTCTGTAACAGGCAGAACGAGGCGTGGCAGACCACCAAAAACAGATTAAGCATGATGCCTCCTTGGTGCAAGAGGCTGCTCTGTGTCCCTGCTCCCCGCATTTTAAGCAGCATCCACTCCTGTCAACTGGGCTTTTGCAGTGCACGGCAATGTGCCCTGTTTCCAGGCATCTGAAGAACCTTGGTGAGCCTATTCTCTCCCTGATCCTGCAGATGGTCCAGCCTATCCGGACTTCGCCGCGCTGGAGGACAGTTTTGCCCAGGGAGACGGGCAAGCTGACCACCGCCGTCTGAGTTTCGGCGTAGCCACGGCGCATTCCCCGCACTTTTACCCGTCCAGCCTCGAGGTTGAACTGGTCCGCGATCGCGGCGCAGACCTCCTGCTTGGTTGTGATCGTGTCCATTCCGCGGATCTCCAAGATGACCACTGAGTCGTCCTCCGTTGTGGCGCGCACAGACGCTGAGTCGCCGAGCACTTTCTCGATGCTCTCTTTTAAGCTCTCCGCACTCTCAGCGCTGCCATTGACAACCTCAAGGAGCAGGTTCCCATTGTTGGTTCGGCGAACCTTGGAGACGCAACTCCTCAGCTCTGACAGCTGCTTGTCGTCCCTCCTGGTCACCAAAGCGAGTACCTCGCTGTAGGACCTGCCCTTCGCCTGTACTATGACCGCATCCGGGCGGGCGCGACGCGCCATTTTCGTCTTCCTGGCAACGACTTCCCAGGCGTTCTCGTGGAGTTGCCACCGCTTCCTTTGCGTCCCTTTGAGGGTTCTTGGGGGGCTTCGGCGGCGCCTTCGAGCCCTTTCGCTGTGCTGTGCGGGCGGTGGTGGGGCCGCTACAGGCGCGGAAAAGACGGGGCCGTCCGTCTGGCTAAGCCTGCGCCACGGCTCTGTTTGGGCTGTTGCATCCCTCCTCCACACGGTGGTTGTCTGCAGCCCCTTGTCCGCGCACTCCGCGCGTTTTGCTCGACCTGACTCATGGTCGCAGTTGGAGCACCGGGTTGCGGCTCCCTGCCTCTCCTGCCCTTCCGCGTCCCCTTGGATGGCCGCTCTGCTTGCCTCAAGGACACTCGAGTGGAGCGCCTTCATTTTGGCAAACATCTCCTTCGTCGAGACGGTAATGTGCCGCGTGGTCTTGTCCATCATCCTGACGGACACCTCCTGCAGCAGCTTGCCGAGCTCTAGCAAATCTGCTAGGCTGGTTTCATCCGCTGCCCTGCTTCTTTTGGCAGGCGTCACTCTTTAAGGACTGGCAGGACTGTGGGTCCCGTATCCTCTTGGGAGTCGGCTCATGACAAGGCGCCTGGCTCTGCCAGGCCTCTTGGGTTTCCGCCCAAGGTGGCGATCGGGGGAGCTTGCTGCTTCTCCTGAACGCCGCTGCTTCACCGTCAGCACTCCCTTCTTGGCAGGGCGCTCTCGCCAGCGTAGATCTTCCCGCAAAGGGGTTTACGGCTTCCATTGCCGGATCGTCGGACCGCACGGGGCTCCCACGATGGCCACGGATTTCCCCTTGGCCGCCCCTTCTCGGTCACCGACGCCCCAGTATTCGGGACACCGCATAAGCGGGGGATCGGCTTTTGGTCAGATCCGTGACCTTTTCCCGTTTGCCTATGTGCAGCCTTCCTCGACCCGGAAGGGTCGTAGCTACTGGCAGACTTCGTTCAAATTAAATTTAATATAAATTTGGATTTAAATTTAAAATTAACTTCGAATTTGAAAACAATTTCCGTTGTGGGAAGCTTATCAGTACCGTTTATCAACACTGTTGGTGTTGTGCTGTTAAGCGCGGTGTTATGCTGCGAAGCCCGGCTGTTAAGCCCCCGGCACCTGCGCTACGCAACACTGCGATCGCCGGCAAAGAACAGCTGTGTTTACTTCCCAGAAAAAGCGGGGAAAGTTGTTTGGAGAGAAAATAAGCAAGGAGAAAGAAGAAAGAAGGAAAGGCGGTGGCAGCTGGAAGAGAGGCGACTGCTAAGGACTCCCCCCTCTTTGGCCCCGGAACTAACGCGCTTAGTTAGGTAAATTAGCCCCAACCAGCCTGTTGGAGGCGAGCCAGATGCCACCGGTGAGTAGCTGTGACGTCAGAAGGCTCACAATGCGCTAATATGCCTTTAGCTGGCCAGATTTTCCGTTTTTAGTGGCACTGTCGGGAAAAACTTGCGGAGCGCGGAAAAAACACAACCTCACTCAAAAGGAACAAACTTCTGTCCAAACAAAAAAACTTCTTGTCCGTCCGTCCGTCTGTCTGTCTGTATGGACGCCTAGATCTTAGAGACTATTAGAGCTAGAGACACCAAACTTGGGATTTAGACTTCTTATGTCTGCACGCAGATCAAGTTTGTTTTAAATTTTTGCTGCTCCCCTTTTTGGTGGAGCTATTTGAAAAAAAACATATATCTCCCAAATTTATAAAGTTGTGTGAACCATATTTAAAACGTTTATGCATTTTATCAAAATACACATATTGCCAAATTTCATTGCGATCGTGCCTTAAATAGCGGAGATATAGGCTTTTTACTTTATACACAAGAACAGCACAGGCAGAGGGCTCCAAATAAATCAAAACGTTCAAAACGTACATTTTAGTTATGTTCACACTTCTATGAAGTTAATGTTACTTATTTTGAATTGGTTCGTGGTACAGTTGTCTAAGCTGCAGTCAACCCGAAATGTTTTTATGTCAAATAAAATAAATTGTCACGGGTTCAAGTCCCGTCTGCGACAAGTAATTTTTATGTTTTATTTTTTGTTTTATAATTTTAACAATACTTTTTTTAAAATTGTTTTCCTGTAAATCAAAATAATTATAGTATTTAAAAACCTTCTTATTTTTTAAAATTAAAAAAAATTGTTTACCCCTTGCGGCAGGAATCAAACTCGCACCATTGGCTTACACACAAAACACATATGCAGTTTTACTCAGTAAGCTATTGACCTTGCTCTTAAAGTGGAAGACATTTGCATAATATGTAAATTGATTTCCTTTTTTGTCTTATCTCCTTCTTTCATATAATTTTTGCACGCGCGTTGTAATGGTACAGGGTATTCTACTGTCGGGACGCCCGAATGTATGTCCATCTTGTTTTTAATAATAACGATATACTTATTGGCAGAAAATTGTTGAAAAATGCACAAGCAATTAAAAATTACAAAAATAGCAAAGTTATCCTTTTTGAAAAAAAAAAAAATCAATCCAAAACACACCAAAACCAATTGAAACATCAACTCAAGAAATAAAAAAAATTATTTTTGAATTGTTTCGATTAGATTATGTGAATCAGGAGGAAATTTTGCAGCTGAAAAGTTTATTAAATAATTTCAATAATCTTCAAAATGAAGATGGAGACCGTCTAACATTCACAAATACAAATAAACATGCGTGAGGAACATGAATGGTTTCCCCCAACATGTTTATAGTAGTTTAAGTAGTTTTAGTATTTATATGTAAATAGTAGGTTAAGTTGTATATATATTATCTATAAGAAGTAGTGATAAGATAGCAGTTAAAGAGAGGCGACGACGGTAAGACCCACTAAGTTTACCCTAGGGCTAAAGGGGAACCGCCAACAACAACACATCGACCGGCCACCACACCGGCCGGTCACCAAGGCGCCATCAACAACAGCTTTACGACCCCAGCCGAGGCAGTCGCCTCACCGCATCAAACCAAACAACGCCCACTTCGCAACTCAAACCTCGGCTGCTCTCGAACACGTTCAAAGCTTCTCTTGTTCGCAACATCAAACCAACCAATAAGCGGTAGGTGCAGGGGACAGGGACATATAAAACAAAACACCTACAAGCGGAAAATTACTCGAAGCCAGCACGACGTTTCGAGTAACCACGACGGAGGAAGATCGGCGGCAGAGGAAAACGAACCTCCCTCTGCTGATCCGATGAGCAGTTGGTTTTCGGAAGCCATAAAGAGCAGTGCCCTCGAGGGCTCGCCAGCCGAAGGCCACCCTCGCCCGACTCTGGTGTTGTTCTCCGGAATCGGGGACGCGCCGGCCGAAGGTCATCCTCGCCTGACGCCAGTCAGGATCTGCAGGATCAAAAGGATATAGAAACTTCCGTGGATTAAAGCCCCACGCTTTAGGCATCGATAAAGTTAGGTTAGGGACGAAAACAATCAAAAAATAAGACGGGCGTCGACGGGCGGCTTCACAGAAATAGTCCACTTTATTTGTACAATCCTCTAATTAAGACTAACTAACAGACTAAAAGCTAAAAAGCCTGGGACCGCGTGGGTTTTCTTGGGAGCGGGAAAGCCCAGGAGAGCGGGAGTGCAAGCGGGAATGCAAGCTCTCTCCCACACTGCTCAAAACTAAGCGCCCTTATGGCGCGAACATTCTCCCCTCCCTTGCGGCAGCAAAGCAGGACTAGTCTTCCTTCCACACTCCGGAGACGGTCCATCCGAAAACGGTTCTCTGAGCGACGGGCAGCCCATCTTCCAGCTTCAGGAACCCCGGTTGGATCAGCTTGGGGAACAAATCTGACACCAACGCGAGGGAAATGGTCGATGGGCGATGGAAAAGCTCATCCGCGAGCCGGATATCGTCAAACTTGGCCTTGATGGTGTCGCTCAGAGCTCGTACGGGCGTCCGAATTTTAAGGCTGGGATCAAGCCTTAATACGACCTCCAGCCGGAAGTCGCCCGTGCGGGATCGCAGAGTCGCCGTGCAGACCTCATCCTCGCCTGCCTGCGTGATTGGCAGCCGTTATGCTGCCGCCAACGACCGGTCAATGCTGCTGACCGGCATGCACGGGTCAATCATGGCCCCCATCTTAAAGGTCGTGCTCCCGGTGTCGAGCAGCATGCACGCTGTCGGGAGGATATGCACCACCTTCTGTTGCAAATAGGCAGCCACGGTCGAAGATGGACTGGGGGCCGCCGCACGCGCTGGCTCATTCGGGACGGGAAGACCAGTCGAAGATGGAGTGGGGGCCGCAGGACGAGCAGGCTCCCTGGAGACGGGCTGACGAGCGGTGCGCTCAGGACGTGGTCGAGAGGTCGCAGCTCCTCGTGCATGTGGAGCAGCGTGTGATGGTCACCTCCACATGCTTTGCAGCCCTTGGTGCTGCGGCAGGTCCCTTCTGAGTGCTCGTGAGCGAGGAACTTCGAGCAGTACTTATTAATAAGTACCGCCCGAAGGCGCTTTTCAGCGCTCAGTTTATGGAACCTCTTGCACTTCCGAAGAGGATGGATGCCCCGGCAGACTCGGCAGCAGTAGGATTGAATACCTCGAGTACGTCTGCTATGCAAATTCTGGGCTGTACGAGGACGCGGACCATTATGCTGAAATTGTTCTGCAAGGAAAAGAGAAGAAAAAAAATGAGTTAGCACAGGACCTCGCAGACGTAAATAGGTTAATGGCTGGAAGTAGCCGGTTCCTTCCTCTCCATAGGGAGAAGGATAACTTTATGAACGGGGCGTTTGATCGTGCCGCGCGCCGTACAAACTTCGGCCAATCGAACTCGGCCATCGGCTCCAGGGACAACAGAAACAATTTTGTAGAGCCGCCATTCGTTCGAGGGCAAATTGTCCCCCTTGACTACCACCATATCGTTAATTTGGATGTTTCGGGTCGGAAATTGCCATTTGTTGCGTTTGTGGAGTTCTTTGAGATACTCCTCTTTCCACCGCGCACTAAACTGCTGATATTGGGCTTTCAAATGTTGCCAGCGATTGATTATCGACTTGGCTTCGCTTTTATCTCAGGCTCTGCCGTAGAAAGCAACGGCCCTCCAATTAGGAAATGGCCAGGCCTGAGGGCTAGCAGATCGGAGGGATCTTAAGACATCGAGGAGAGGGCTCTGGAGTTGAGGCAAGCTTCGATCTTGGCTAGAAGCGTCGCAAGTTCCTCAAAGGTATACTTGCGGGTAGCCGTAGCTTTGTAGAAAAAAGTTTTGAAACTTTTACCCCTGCTTCCCACAGATATGTGGAGCCCCGGGCGGGACGAATGGCGATTCAAGTCCCTGATGGCTGTATACATAAGTCACAGACTCTTCGACGGATTGCAGGAAATCCCGAGAAAGTAGAGACGCTGCCCCCACAGATGTCTTGCCATTATCAGAATAAATCCGCTGAGGGCACCCGCGCCTAGCTACGAAACGAGCAAGGGCTGCAAGGAACTTTTCGGCGGTGAGATCGGATGTCGGCTCTAAATGGATAGCCTTCGTGGAAAAACACACAAATACACATACATATCCCTTGGTAATGAGACACGCTCTCCCGTTATAGGTTTTAATCTCGAACGGCCCGGCATAATCAATGCCCGTATATGTAAAGGCCATCGAGAAGGAGACTCTGTCCTTCGGAAGATCGCCAATCAGCTTAGTTTGCAGTTTCTTCCTGTAAATCGTGCAGATCTTACACGGATTCACCCCTGCCTTGACTAGATTCTTGATTTTATAAATCCAATACTTTGATCGGATCAGGCGTACGATCAACACTAGCGCCATGAAGAGTAATCTGGTGGGTGAATTGGACGAGAAGGCGAGACAGTCTACAGCCGTAGGGCAGAATTATTGGGTGCCGTTCATCGTACTGGAGGGCTTTAGAAGCTGTGACACGGCCACACGCCCTCAGGAGGCCGCGTTGGTCCGTGAACGGAAATAAATTCAATATTGGGCTTGCCCCCGAGCCAAGTGTTTCAGCTCTTGGCCGTATGCTCGACGCTGCGCCCTGGAAATCAGCACTCGTTCCGCCTCTCGGATTTCTTCACTCGTGGGTCGGGAATTACAGGGGATCGCGCCCTTACGGCAGCGACTAAGAAAACGCCGAATATACGCCAGGACTCGCAGTGCTTTGTCCAGTTTAGAAAAACGTTCTAAAAACTCGTCAGAGGGGATCTGGCTGAAATTCACCTTCACCGCTCGCTGCTCGAGCTCGGTGCTCGGCTGCACATCGCTTTGCGCTGGCCACCGCTCTTATGGCCCTTGCAGCCACTCTGGCCCGTGCCACTAAAGTTGACTATCCGCTAACTCGAGTAGGGACACGCGTCAACTAGCTAAATCGGCGGAATTTTGTTCGGATCGAACGTGAGCCCAGCAGTCGACTGGTACTGCCTGGGTGATCTTGGCCACTCTATTGGCTACAAACGTGGTCCAGTTGCACGCCGGCTTCCGTAACCAGGCCAGAACGATTGTTGAATCGGTCCAGCAGCGTATGTCGGAAATTGGTGTAGACATATGGAGAAGAATAGGTGTCACCATTTCGGTTAACAGCACGGCGCCAAATAGTTCTGGAAGTGACACGGTCTTTACTGGAGCGACCAACTTCGACACGCACGCTGGAATATTTCTTAGTATGCTCGTGTGGTTTGAGTCCACCTTCTCAAAGAGAAAACTGCAGAGCTTCTTGTAACTCTTGGATCGAACTATCGACCTCAGTTGTGGAATTTGCCCCTTCTAGAACGTCATCGACGTACATATGTTATTGAAGAATGTGGCTGGCTTTTGACATCCTCTGCTAGCTGCTGCAGCACTCGAATAGCGAGGAAAGGCACACAGTTGACGAGGAAGGTAACTGTTTTCAATTCAAAGTCTGGACCAGCATGAAGAATATCATTTAAGCTAGTTCCATTCGCAGATGGACTGGAGGCGCTAAATACAACGCGAAGCTTGATTACCGCGTGATGTGGAAGACAGTACGTTGCGGTACTATGAGTCGATGGAACTTCGAGCATATGACCCAGATCCAGATACTCCTGAATTACGCTGTCGTATTGCTCTTTTAAAGGAAAGTCTCTTTTTAAACGATTCTCATTTCAAAGAAACTGAGCCAATGCAGTGGACCTTGAATATCCAATTCGGACCCCGAGTTTTCGGGGTCGCAGAATGGGAGCGTAACCACGTACCTCCCGCGTGCGTCTCTTTTGGTAGTCTGGAGGAAGTTCCTTTCGCAATAGGAATCTGACTCCTTTACCATCTGGAATGGTAGATTCTCCACCTCCCAGAACTTGCTGAGAAGCGAGTCTAAG
>VNJN01007191.1:0-26062 GCA_008042485.1 Drosophila mayri | reverse complement strand
TGTTGTTGGATGCACCGGCTAAGGTTCATTTAACTTGCGAATTTGTTGTTAAGCATTCCCACGGTTATTGAGAAATATTATTTGGGGTCTTAACTCATATATACTTAAAGGGAAATGTCTCCTTCACAGCGTGCAAACTTCTGACTGAAATTATAATACCCTTCAAGGGTATAAAAATGTAATCTGAATTAACAGGGTTGAATATTCCTCGAATGTTAATGTACTGCGGCCAATGAGTCGTTTCAGGTGCAGCTTTCTAGATCACTCTTCCAAAAGCATCCTCCGAATCTGCAAACGAATTGTCTTTCTCTCTTCCAAGTGAACGGTCGTGTGTTTTTCTTGCGCTCTCCTTTTCGTAAAAATCTTTACATTAAAACCGCCAAGGTTTATTTAAAACTTCTACTTTGTGTTCTATATAACCCCCGTTCACTTCACGTGTGCATGCAGCTTTATTAATTCAATCTTAATCCCTTTATTTTCAATATTTAATTGTGCTGCCAGTGTTTGCTCTTTCTATCTTTTTGCATTTCCTCTTTGCACCTTTCTCGTTTAGCCGTTGTTGCTTTGTCGCGACAGCTAAAATTTTCTATGCTCGCTTACTCTCACAATCCCCTTCTCTCTAGTGCTTCAACTCTCTCGGTGCAGCTGTACTTTTCCTCTCATATCTGTTCGCCCTCTTATGCTATTGCTACAAGTACAGTGGTAAGTCTTCAACAATGTTATTAAATGAGTCTCCAAGGCGTAAAAAAACTCAAACTGGAGTGCAGCATTGCGACGGATCCCAACAACCTGCGGCGGGCTCTCAACAGCAGCCGGCTTTGACACAGCCCTCAACATCAGAATTAACTCCCAGAATTCTGAGGTCAAGCGTTAGGACAGAGTTCGGGTACCGAACTTTGGGTTCTGGAATGCCTGTGTAAGCGACACAGTAATTATTAAAATCAAACAAAATGACGATATGCTGTTGTCGATTACATTTTTAATTACCACCGTGTTTGTACTTAAATAAATCAAGAAATTATACACAAACTACGTAATTTGATAATATATGGCTAATTGTAGTAGCATTAACAGCATGTGCACATTCAATTAAATTCAAATGTTACTTCTATAGCTAAGCAAAACTGTGTCAAATACTTTTAAACTATTTATTAAGAAAAAGATTAATCAGGCCTGGTTTTCACTTCTACCAGAATCTACCGTTTTCTGTAAAAATGGAAATTTGTGCTCCCGTTTGCACATTCACATGGTTCTGGCAATTTGCTAAACGGTCCACTTTGTCTTGCCGAAAAGAAAATTGAATGTCTTTTTATATCCTTCCAGTTTGCAACGCAGTGTTTACCTACCCTATAATGTATATATATTTATGATCAGTATCAACAGCGGAGCGTTCTAGTCATGTAAACAAAAATAGAGGTTTAAAGCGACGTTTAACATTCATTAAGAAAGTTTAGAACCATATACATATGTACATATGTGGCAAATATTTTTGCAAAAACTAGACCGCGTCAAAGGCGGATATGAAAATTTTACATTAAATTTATTTTATACACAACTTATAAATCCAAAAAAAAAATTTAGAATTGCTTTACTGAGCTCAATATAGGCTATTAGGCACATCACTACAACTTTCGATCGTTTTTCTGTCCGGAATTTTCAAAATGCGCAGACTGTTTGCATATATGTATGTACACATGTTTCTAATCCCAGTCCGACATATGTAGGAGTCTGCCTTGCAAACTTCTGACTGAAATTGTAATACCCTGCAAGGGAATGAAAATATCTGTAAAGGGAAAAGGGAATTTCTCTTTCGGGAAATAAAAATAAAATCCCATACCCGCTGCTGGCAGCTTTTCATGATGAGCAGCTCATAGCATGGATATTTAAAAAAATATAATTTTCTGCAAATTATTATATATATTAATAAACGTGAAAACATGAAGGATGAGTTTTTTAGTCCTTAATTATCTAAATATTATACATTTTAAGGGATTTTCTTTATTGTCCACATTTATCTATTGTTCCTATTACAGATATATAAGAAAATCTGAAATAATCGGGAAATTAATAGGAAAACAGGAATGAAAGCTAACTTCGGCTCACCGAAGTTTGTTTAACCTTGCAGAATTTAAACAAAAACTTCAAATCGAAATTCTGGTATAATAGTTGCAAAATTTCAATTTGATGAAAATGGTTTGAAACCCGGCTAAGTCATGGTTTTTTTATTCTCCTAATTGTTCCTATGGAAACTATAGGATATAATCGACCGATTTTCAGAAATTCAGAAAAACGGTTAATCTCAACTTTGATGAAAATATGTCGAAAACTGACAAAGTTAACATCTATAGCAGCTATGGCAGCTATATGATATAGTCGTTCCGTTCCGACATATGTACGAATGATAGTATATAGAAGACTAACTGCAAAGACATGGCTAGATCGACTTCGCTATTGATCCTGATCAATAATATACATATATACTTAAAGGGAAATGTCTCCTTCACAGCGTTGCAAACTTCTGACTGAAATTATAATACCCTTCAAGGGTATAAAAATGTAATTTGAATTAACAGGGTTGAATATTCCTCGAATGTTAATGTACTGCTGCCAATGAGTCGTTTCAGGTGCAGCTTTCTAGATCACTCTTCCAAAAGCCTCCTCCGAATCTGCAAACGAATTGTCTTTCTTTCTTCCAAGTGAACGGTCGTGCGTTGCGCATTTTGCATTTCCTCTTTGCACCTCTCTCGTTTATCCGTTGTTGCTCTGTCGCGACACCTAAAGTTTTCTAAGCTCGCTTACTCTCACACTCCCCTTCCCTCTAGTGCTTCAACTCTCTCGGTGCAGCTGCACTTTTCCTCTCATATCTGTTCGTCCGCTTATCCTATTGCTACAAGTACAGTTGTAAGTCTTTAATAATGTCTTCCGATATCGTCTGCTTCTTAAAAACCTGTAAAAAGGCTGTTTTGTCAAATGATCTTACCATTTTGCACGCTAAGTGCATTGGTGTTGCCGGCCGGACAGTTGATGATGTGAGAAAAAACATTGGCTTGCGCTACTGTTGCGATTCCTGTCGTGACGTTGAGAGGAAAATGTCATCTTTCATGCGGCAAAGAGTTAAAGAGTTGTTATCGAGTTTCAACAAAACTCATAACATCTTTTTAGATCTTGACAAACAATTTAATAGCCTTACGCTCTCAACAGCAGCCGCCTTTGACACATCCCTCGACATTAGAATTCTGGGCTCTCCCCTGGTCGAACATCTGAAGATTTCATTGCCTTTATACGAGGCAAAGTTAGAGCTGAAAATGTAAAATTAAAGGTGGAAAAATTCTAATTTTCTTACTCTAGGGATAGTTCATCCTTCAAAATAAATGTCCCAAATGAATTCTTTGGCTCAACCAAATTCTGGCCTGAGTATGTTGTTGTCAAAAAATATGAAGCAAAGAAAAAGAAACGGCCTGTTGGTTGCTTTGTTTTTATTACCTGTTCCTACATTCCTCCATTGCAATGCATTGTCGGAACTGCCTATCTTCTGGAACCACCTTTCCGCCATTCGGATGGTTTCCAATATGCTTTCGGGTAGAGATCATTTAGTAGTCCTGGGTGATTTTAATATCCGTGGGGCTATTTGGTCCCCAAATACCTCCTTTAAAACACTTCAAACCTCAACACAACATCTTTGTTTTGTCTCTGATCCGGCGAGCCTCAGTTTAGCAAGGATTTCGCCTCTGACGCAACCTAAAGTTTCCTATCATCCTACTTTCGATGTGACACTCGATAATGGTGCTAATATACAGAAAATATCTGATAGTCTAGCCAAAAAAGTTTACTGCTTTCGCAAGTCTGACTTCGACCGGCTGATTTATACATGTGCACTGACATGGCTGATGCCGTAGACATTTTTTACAATTTGATGAATTCATTCTTCTCGGACTGTGTCCCGTTATATTATCCCTCAATCTCAAATAAACCACCTTGGTTTACTAAAGAATTGAGTCGCTTAAAAAATTAAAGTCAAGGCTCTACACGAAGTTTAGAAAAACCGGTTCTCGTGAAAAGAGGAAACACAAAAATAATAGAAAAAGCAAACACAGGCAGCACAATTAATTATTGAAAAATAAAGAGATAAGAATAGATTAATAAAGCTGCATGCACATGCGAAGTGAACGGGAACTATATAGAACACAAAGTAGAAGTTTTAAGAAAACCCCGGTGGTTTTAACGTAGAGTTTTTAACAAAACCGAGAGCGCAAGAAAAAAAACACGACCATTCACTTGGAAGAGACAAGCGTGATGGCCGCACCATCAGCATTTTCGTTTCCCTCTATACCCATGTGGGTGGGGATCGAGAATAAAGTTATGTGCCCGTTTCTTGGTTATCAAGCTTTGAATCTAGCTAGTTATGTGGTTTTTGGAGTTAAGGTTTTTAATAGCGCGGATTATTGACAGGCTGTCTGTGAAGATCACATGACCTTCCTTGCTTGATTCCGCTATTTTGCAGGCATTTAAGATGGCATGAGCTTCGGCCGTGAATACTGTGGAATGGGTGGGCAGGATGCCACACGACTGTATGTTGTTGTTTAAATCAACTATGGCAAAGGCTACTATGTTGTTCCATAAGGTGTCATCACTTCCTGTCTTGATATGATGGCTTTCCATTAGAAATATCTATTTCGGTGTTCTGCTCAATAAAAATGTGTGTGTTTATTGGGAAGTGATCGCTTCCATGCAATTCTGGTGAAATGAACCAGTTCCATCTATGGCAAAGTTGTGGGGAGGTTGTAGTGATGTCGACATGCATTAAAATTCTTTGGGTTGAAAAGTGAATGGGTGAGTTATTGTTAAGAACAATTAAATTGGTTTGGCAGAGAGCGTTAGTATATTTCCTCTCCCCTCCCCTTGTGTAAGGGGCTGGGGGTCACTCCATTTGTGTGCCTTGAATTGATGTCCCCGTCTAGTTTTACTGGGTATTTGGAGTATTAACGATATCCGCAAAGGAGAAAATTTGTATGGTGCGAACATTTGTTAAAAGTNCAGGCATTTAAGATGGCATGAGCTTCGGCCGTGAATACTGTGGAATGGGTGGGCAGGATGCCACACGACTGTATGTTGTTGTTTAAATCAACTATGGCAAAGGCTACTATGTTGTTCCATAAGGTGTCATCACTTCCTGTCTTGATATGATGGCTTTCCATTAGAAATATCTATTTCGGTGTTCTGCTCAATAAAAATGTGTGTGTTTATTGGGAAGTGATCGCTTCCATGCAATACATACGGACAGACGGACGGACAGACGGACATGGCCAGATCGACTCGGCTGTTGATCATGATCAAGAATATAGATATATACTTTAAAGGGTCGGAGATGTCTCCTTCACTGCGTTGCAAACTTCTGAATGAAATTATAATACACTGAAAGGATATAAAAAAGCGCTACTGTGCGTCGGAATAGATGATGATAAATTAGTAAATTGACTTGTGAAACGCTAGGGATATGGAGTCTGCTAACATAAGCTAAGGTGCAGTGCTTTGATGACACTGTAAGGATGTTGAGAGTGTATTTATTTTGCAGGCATTTAAGATGGCATGAGCTTCGGCCGTGAATACTGTGGAATGGGTGGGCAGGATGCCACACGACTGTATGTTGTTGTTTAAATCAACTATGGCAAAGGCTACTATGTTGTTCCATAAGGTGTCATCACTTCCTGTCTTGATATGATGGCTTTCCATTAGAAATATCTATTTCGGTGTTCTGCTCAATAAAAATGTGTGTGTTTATTGGGAAGTGATCGCTTCCATGCAATTCTGGTGAAATGAACCAGTTCCATCTATGGCAAAGTTGTGGGGAGGTTGTAGTGATGTCGACATGCATTAAAATTCTTTGGGTTGAAAAGTGAATGGGTGAGTTATTGTTAAGAACAATTAAATTGGTTTGGCAGAGAGC
The DNA here is from genome assembly GCA_008042485.1 of Drosophila mayri. Lineage (NCBI taxonomy): Eukaryota > Metazoa > Arthropoda > Insecta > Diptera > Drosophilidae > Drosophila > Drosophila mayri. The sequence continues at coordinate 20,118 of VNJN01007191.1, read as the reverse complement.
GTTAGTATATTTCCTCTCCCCTCCCCTTGTGTAAGGGGCTGGGGGTCACTCCATTTGAGTGCCTTGAATTGATGTCCCCGTCTAGTTTTACTGGGTATTTGGAGTATTAACGATATTCGCAAAGGAGAAAATTTGTTTGGTGCGAACGTTTGTTAAAAGTGAGTGGGCGAGGATATTAGAGTTAAGCCCCAAGAACTTATGTGGTAGGTCATGTTTGACCAATCCCTTGTTTTCTTGTACATATGTTGTTTGAATTTTGAAAATAGCCAATATACGCTTTGGATTTTTGATATTTAAAAAGGCGTTGGGTAGATAGGTTTCTTGTAAACAAATTACAATTACATCTGGATTTTTTTACTTAATAGGACTTAGTAGGAGCTCATGATAATTGTTTATATAACCATTAAGGTTCCATTGCATTATTGATATAGACATTTTGCTAGGCTTAAATTGATATAAGTTAGATGGATTGAGCTGCTGCTTGTGATCCTGGTAAGGCAGCTTGCAGCCATCTTGTGAGATTTTGTTTATTAGTTTTGGGTGTGAAGTATGATGTTGTTTTTAATGAGGTGGTCGGAGTGATGTTTTGGTGCTTGATGAATTCGTTTGCAGCACATTAAGCAGACTCAAAGCCCTAATGTGATGCCGAAGAGGTTGATGATTTTGCTGATAGTGTTGACGATGCTGACGTCATCTTGATTGTCTGTTTTGCCGAAAATACTGAAAGTCTAGCGGCTGCAGAGGCGCCGGTGGGCAAGGTCCTTTGCTGAGTAAGTATCGATAACCCAGTCGGACTTCGCTTCATGATGTGAGCTGCTCATAATGAAAAGCTGCCACCAGCGGGTATGGGATTTTATGTTTATTTCCCGAAAAAGAAATCCCCTTTTCCCTTTCGGGATATTTACTGCTTAAGCAGTATCTAAGCAGTTCCAAGCAGTTAACAAGCACCGTGCTGTTGAAATAGCAATATGCATCTATCTGCATATCGGCGTTGCACGTTTAATTGGCAACGTAGCGCGGTGTGTAAGCGGCTGGAACCCCAGTCCGCCGAAAATTTTTTATTTTTTCATTTGAATTTCCCCCATGAACGCTGTGAATTTCACAGCGAGACGAGCAGCGACGTCGGCATCATGAATTACCCCGGCCGACCATGTATAAAAGCGAATGATAACTTTACATGGGCGGTAGAGTACAACCCCATGAACTTTTCGGTTGGAAAACCATGTCGACTTCCTACAGAAAAGTCAGACTGGGAAGTGCTTTGTCTCAGTACAGGCTACGGGGGTGTGTTTCGGTAGTGCACAGGTACACCAGGATTCATTAATTTTTTTTCACGCTAGTTCCACGCCCACCTCCCGCCCAACCGACCGGGGGCGCATCCGTACAACGTAAGGCACGATCTAGTTCTAGATAGACGCGAGAGAAGAAAAATAGAATAAGTCGAGGAGAAATTAGGATACAATACGTTCTACAAACAATACAGTTTTCAGTTTTTGAAGGTTATCAGTGCCTTTTATACTACTAAAAAGGCTATTGTAATCAGTACATAAAACCCTAAAGGGTCATGTACTTCAAACTCACGCCTATAGTGGTTAACTACTAATGGAAAAAGTTCTAGATGTAAGACGGGGATCATGGAAACATGGCCTAGCATGTATCACCGTGAATAAGTTTATGTAAAAAGACGACGCGAAGCATCGTCCTACGATTATCTAAAGAAGGTAAATTAGGTAGGAGAAGTCTACTTGAGTAAGACGGTAATCTTTTGGCAGTATTTTTTTTGGTGGGGCCTAGCAGCTGTCATTTTTTGCGTCGCATTGGATTCAGTATATATTCCTTGACTCGGACGTAGTTTCACGAAACAACTTGTTTTTTTTTTTTTTGTAAGTTGTAGAGGTTAAACGAGACCAGAATTACTCCGGTGGGTTTTGGTTTACCTTGATAAAGTTTGGTAAACTTGTAAATGTTTTGTGTCTTGGGATTTGAGTTCTTCGATGATTTCATTTTTAGGTGTGTTTATAAGGCATGGTGCTAGAATTGTGCCTGTGAGAAGTTTAAGATTTTCGTGGAGTTTGCCTAGCTGCGATGTCTTGATGAGTTTATCAATCACTGCCTTGGATTTAACCAAGAAGAGGAGATTGCCGTCACGTAGGGTGGATATGGATGATTTCTGTGCAGATTTTCTTGATTTTCCGGTGGACTGCGAAACATGAGAAGCTAACATTAGAAGTTAACGGTTTTTTTAGGGTCTATGGAAGACATTACTACATATTTTTTATTCTCTTGTGGTAATGTGGGTAAGTCGGGAAAATTGTTCATTGACTTGGGGCTGTCGCTTAGCAAGGCGAAGCGATTATGTTCCAGGTTGGGGGCCCAGGGGCCATGTAGAAGCTGTTTTGTTTTTGAACTCAAAGCCTTGTGTGGGCGAATTGTCTGATAACGGTGAGAAAAACTATAGATCGGTAGACACTGATATTTCACTAACAAAGGCTGGCTAGAAATACGTGTGCACTCGTTAAGAGTAGATCGATGACTATGATAATAATATAATAATATAATAGTAATAAATAGGAAAACAAAAAGAAATGCGCCAGATTGACAGCTCTGTATTAATCCATATAGCATCCAAATAGCAGAAATTCAGTTTGACCAATTTCAATTTCTTAGATGCCCAAATAAGAGCTACCAGATTACTACTCTGAATAAGGCGGTTAATTCCTAAACAAAGTGAGAAGAACATAGTTAAATTAGACTCTGGAAAAATGACCATAGCTCTAAAAGCTTTTGCGATAGATCGGCGACATCACGAAGATAGTCCACGAAGTGCTCCACGAAGTGATCCGAACCGACGAAGATACATGAGGTTGCTATATTCGAGTTATGCCTTTCTTGTTTGTTTTACTTCCCTGTCTCCATCAGTGCGTTGCAGACTTCTGACTAATATTATAATACCTGAAAATATAATACTTATAAAATTATAATACTTATTTTTTTCATATTAAAAATTTCCCATAAATGGCTCCAAACAGTAGTAAGCTAATTGCCTTAACCTTGCCCTAGTTTTTGGTACTAGTTCATAGGTTATATTACCAGTTACGATGGAACAACCACTATCACATCAATACAAATCGGCATGCAGATTCCGACTAAAATTATAATTTCCAAAACAGAAAGACGTTCTATCAGCAAAATCGGCATTTAGATTCTCTCTCCGTCTATCTCTCTTGTATTCTCCTCTCTCAATAATATGAGGTGGGTGGGTATTTTTTATTTGTGTTTCAACATTTGAAGGAGTTAGTAGAGTTACATTATAGATGGCAAAAGTGAAAGAAAGCATTAATGCTTTCTTTCAGTACATGAAGTACATGAGTGGTTAACTACTACTAAAATAAAACAAAAAATAAATCAGCATAAAAAAATTCGACCTGATGTTGACTAAATGTTGATGAGTTGTTGATGAATTGACTATAAATTGTTGTTGATGACAGCATAGGACATGCCTATGTTACATTTTTTAAAAATGTACAGCCATTCATCTATGATTCTTCATAAACACCGATCTGGGTGTTGATGAATGGTAGATGAATTGCTAATGAATTGTACTGTATGGTAACGAATTCAGCGTGTTGTGTGTACTTGCAATGTATATAAAATTGTCCAATAAGTCACGAGGAGAAGCCCTACAAAATTTGAATATAAGAAACTATAATAATTTTTCTCAGATTAAAACGTGTGAAAATTTACCAAGTAAGACTTAATCTTGCAACGACTTCAGACTCCTTAATTGAAGCCGTTTACAGTTATATCATCATTGTGTAAGCAAGTTTCTTCGCTTAGCTATTGTGTGGGCGGGAAATCGGATTCGTAAAAGAACCCCTAAGTTGCTGGCCAATCATAGATCATTAAATCCTCTAAAAATATGAATTTATTAATCGAAGATGAACCTAATCACTCAACAAGCTTTTGTTCCTTATTGTAAGCGTCTTTCAATATAACTTTTAGGCAGTTGTCGTTCATTGCAGCTCTGGTGACTTTGTAGTAAATGGATCTTAAGTTATATTGATTGGAATGACACAAATGGTTGGCTATAAAAATAGCTTTTCTTATCTTCTCCAGGTCACTTCTTGCGTCCCGTAAGGGTACCACTTGGGTACCTTTTTTGTTGTCCCATTGATTGTATGTGTTACTTTAGGTCGGATATAAAAACCGACTCTACCGATAAAGCGGCTGCTAATGCCCGTCGCATTCTGCTGTATCTTGCGATCCCTAGCTCCGAGAAGAAGAATGAGTAATCTTGAAAAGCTTCGCAATACAGGCGAATAGCGATTAGAAGAAATTATGAATGTCTCAGGAAAAGTTTGGGGTCGTAGGTGTAAAATTGTAAGAGTAACAACGTAGCCCACACTTTCACAAATTTGCTTAAATCACTAGGGTTACAATATAGCAAAAATATGCTAGACACTACGACCAGTACACTCACGTGGCGTGTGATATGATTGTTCGGGTTAGGTGGTAGTAGGTGCGATAGAAAATATATATAAAAGACTGTGAGACATAAACTACCAGCGTGCTGTCCAATTATTTGTTTGCATGCGTACTTAATGGGTTAAGATTAGGGTTTTTAGTTTAGGAAAGTTTTTTTTACGTTTGTGATTTTTGTAAAAAAATCAATAAAAAATGTCACTCCTAACGTTCTCTAATTAAGGTTAGGTTAGTCCAGGCGTACCTACTTGGGTGCCACGCATAGGCCAGTATGGCCCTTAGTTGTCCGGTGGACTTTTCCTTGAATGGACCTGGAGCGGTTAACTCGGTTTTGAAGTCCTTGAGGATCGAGCAGTATTTCGCGTAGGAGAGCAGTGTCCACCTGGCACCTGGCGTTCTTTTGAAGGCCTCTTTTAGGGAGGCCAGCATTGGGGTACTTAAGTACCTTATTCTTGCCCGTGTTAAGGCTGGGCACTTGAAGATGATATGCTCCAAGGGTTCAGTTGCCTCGAATTCATCACATTTCCTGCATTTGCCGATGTCGGGGATGCCCAGCTTGACTGAATGAGTCGCAGCGAGGCAGTGTCCTGCCAGTATTCCCACTAGTAGTATGCAATTCTTCCTTGGGAGGTGCACCACGTAGCGGCTGAGTTTTTCGTTGCGCTCTCTGCACATGATTTTCGATATTTTGAAAGTTTCGGAGTTTCTTCTCCATCTGCTTCTTGCGCGTGAGTTATAATAACGTAGGTTCTTGGATTATTTGGTTGATGTGAATGCCGTGGGAAAACAATGATAGAAGTTTGGTTAATTTGAGATTAAAACCAATAGTGAATAGTTTATTTGGAATTCTTTCTTTTATAGCTTATAATAGGTGCTGATCTTGGGGGAGGGCCGTAATTGGAGCGGATGTATCTTAAGTCATGCTTCTGTAGTGACCCATATGTTTAGTGCTGTGTTGACGTTTCCTACCGGCGGACGACACGGGGGTTTTGACGGGCTCGCCGACGGTATATGCTGAGGTGGTCTACTTGTCGTTTCTGAGGTTGCGATTTGTTGTGGTCTAATTGTCGGTGCTGAGGTTGTGTCACTGACAGCTTTTCGAGGAGGTTTCGGCGGTGGTGTATGCCGAGGCGGTAAATCCTCCCCCTCAGACTGAACTACCGACCAGAGAGGGGCGATGGTAGGTGTGAAGGTGGCCGGTGGAGCCACGATTGCCGCGACCGTCATGGTTGGCGTAGCTGGTGTGAAAGTAGGCGTTCTCCTTGGGAAACAGGAGGTTCTGTTTTTCTGGATGGCCTCGATTTGGGGTATTTCCAAGTTTACCGAGCCGAATTTTTTTCACTGCCTCATACTGGACATTATTTATCATCGTCCAGCAACCACTGAAAGTGATCAGCACCTACCCATTGAGTATTATCTCCTAAACGCAGTCCGTTTGCAACCTTACATTCTCCCCGTTGAAGATTGCTATATCCTTCCTCTGGCTCGAAGATCCTGCTATTGAAACCCACATCCTTCGTCTCGCAATTTGCCCCTTCCCGTTGATCAGTCTTTTTAAACATATTTCATTAGCCTGGTTTATAATATTATCATACGTACATGAATATAAATCTCTTATATTTAGACATTTTTCTTTATAATAATACATTTCTTCTTCATTAAGTGCTATGCACTTCTCCGCTTGTTGTTTATCGAAAATGAATTTTGAGATTATTCCTATTTTTGCCAGTAGAAAACTTAACGATACGGCGTTCAAGTTTAATCCTAGCATATCTATCGTTATCGAAATCCTATCTCCTCCAAAAATGTCTTGCTAATACCGTTTTTATACTTGTTTATAAACATCGTTACCCTGGTTTGCTCTTCGTTTATATATGTTTTTAGGTTTTTAAACATTATGGTGAACTTGTTCCCTATCCTCTCTTGAGAGCTTATGGCCTCCCTCAACCCTCTTTCTTCCTCCTGCATTTTCCTTATCTCTTCCTCCAATCTTTCTGCGTCTTCCGCATCCAAATTTCCTGTTATTGACTTTACCACGGAACCTAGCCCCTTGTTCTTCTCTTCTTCGGGCATATGGTTGCCAATCTTGCTTTCACCATTTAAAGCTTGTTCTTCAGCACCCTCTCGAGATCCCTCGTTTCTGAATCTTGCCTTATATCCCTGAGCATCTGCTCCAAATTCGTTTTCGCTCCTTGGTACTCCTCCAGCCTTACAGTGTGTACAAGCGTTTTATACGGTCTGTCCACCACCTTTGCCTGGGCTAACTCGATCTGAGCTAGCGGCTCGTCCCCTCTTAGCATCCGGATCTCGAGGCTCTCCATTGCTGTCATGACCCGTGCACACCTGTAATTAATCATACTTTCGGTTTTGTCAATCATCTAATTTTTTCCTTGTGTATTTTTTGTGTTTTATGGGTTGTTACAGTATTTCCTTCGGTTTTCCTTCCCAAATATTGTGGGTCCTCTCTGTACTGTTCTCGGCTCCTGTCTGTCTGCATTCGCTGCCTCTATTCTCCTGCTCTTCTGTTGTTCCACCCTACAAGTCGTCCTGAAACGCGTTTATCTTTCGTAAGTAATCGTGCTCATTGTTAAAGGACACATTGTTCATGAAATTTTCTGTTCTTCCTCTGAACAAATCGTGCGGTGTCAGCTTCGTGGCTGAATGAATCGCGTTATTATACATTATAAATGCCTCATCCAGTACCTCTTCATGTTTAATTTCCAACTTATTTTTCTTCTTTGCCTTCCCTTGCCGGAATGGTCCGTCCGAACTTGTCTATTATAGTCAAGTCAATATGCACTATTTCCATGGATTTTCCTGGTGACTCTGTCAAGCTGTACTTAATCTTATTTGGCCTCCTGTCATTCTTCTGCACTTGGCAAATCTCACAATTGTTTATCGTCAGTTAGTTGCTACCTCTGAGACCTCTTCTATCATATTAGGTTCGGGTTGGATCGGCGCCAATTGCATAGTTTCTCGCATCCGTGGTAAGTATGAATGGTTTACCGAAATCAGGAAACTGCAAAATAATAAGGTTTTACACACCTCAAATGCCTCCTCGTACTTTTGATCCACCTGTACGGCTTTCTTCCCTTTCAGTTGTTTTGTTAGTGGTTTCGTTATCGCCGCAAAATCCCTTATGAATTTCCTGTAGTACCCCAACAACCCCAGGAATGATTTAATTTGCTTCCTGGTTGTGGGTATCTCGAACTTTTTAATTGCTTCGACCTTCCCTGGATTAGGTTTAAATCCCTAATGAGTGACGTGGTCGAAGTTACTTGAAATTTTCTTCTGAAAAACTGGAAAACTTTTCCCAAGACCGTGATGTGCTTTTGCAACGAAGCTGAGAACACCATAATGTCACACATACATATATGAGACAACATTTCCGCAGCAATTCGCCGAAAATGTTCATTAATCTTTGGAAGGTTGCAGGAGCATTATTTACCCCAAACGGCATTCGTACGTACTTAAAATGCCCTCCTTCCGCCGAGAAAACTGTCTTTGGGACATACTCTTCTTGTACCTCGATTTGGATACCAACTCGCAAATCCAAGGTAGTGAAATATTTTGTCCTACCCAAACTATCCAACACATCACTGATTATCGGCAGAGGGTATCTATCCTTAACCACCTTCTCGCTTAACTTCCTAACTAAGCTTAACATCCTTTCCACTGACGCATCTTTCTTCTTGGGCACCAACCACACTGGTGGACTCCACGGAGAATGGCTGTGTATAATAATCTTCTGCTCCAACAATTTGTCCATTTGCCGTCTCACCTCTTGCCTCTCCCTGAACGCGTACCTGTTTGGTCTAGCGTACACCGGTATGTCGTCCCTTGTTCCAACCTGATGCTAAACCTTGTTGGTGAACGACAAGTGGTCTCCTTCCTTGTGGAATTCCTTCGGGTATTTCCTAAAAATCGTTTGGAGCCCTTTAAGCTATTCGCTGTTTAAATGTCCTGTCCTAATTTTGTGAAGCGGTATGTTCTCCCCGTTTCCTGTCTCCTCTATATTGTTGACTTCAAAATTCTGCTCGATTTTAAATTTGGCCACATTTTGCGGGTATTATAAAATGAAATCCTAGTCCGCCTCCCCATAATTATCTACCTCCACCAAACTCTGTCCGGCCACAGCCCTGTAGAGGCCCGTAACAAGAAATCCCCGTCCGGTGCCCAGACTAGCACGGCAATAACCCTTTTCGAACCTGCTTCTAATGTATGGACTTCGCTCGGTCTATATTTTTCGAAATTTTACTATTTTGACGTCGCAGTGCGAAACCACCCCTTTTTAATATCAATCACGGCCTTTAGTTGTTGTAGCAAATCCATTCCAATTACCCCTTCAAAAAACTGGTAGAATTTTAAGACCAAAACTCTACTTTTTCCATCCCCTCCAAGTTTCTCGAACATTGGTAGATGCTTCCTTTACCATGTTGTGTGATTGGGTGATCGTTCTTATTGCTATTGGGTTGTCAAGGTTCCTCACATATTGTCCTTGAGCTAACTCGGGTCTAATAAATACCAATTTGTTGGAATTATACGACTGTTCTGAGCTGCTGGAATTATACGACTGTCCCAAATAGTTAGATTTCCTCGACATCCTGGACTGGCCGCTTCCGGGGAAGCGCGCCGGGTTTGTAGTAACCGTGGTTGCTCAACTGCCCACTCTAATTGTTTTGACCGTAATTCCACCTGTTGTTGCTGTTCTGCACGCTATCTCGTATGCCCTTAGGATAGTCGGAACCCCCATATTCCTGATTGTTACCTCTATAGGTCCCCTCAAACGCATGTAATGCCATCTTCTCTCTTCGCCCTTGATGTGGCCTAAGACTTGCTCCACTGCTCCTATGAATTTCTTCCCCGCATCTCGTTCGTGTTTTGGAATTATATTCACCAGGTCTATTATCTTGATAGCGTCTTAAATGCTCACCGCCGCCCGCTCCGCCGGTATGTCGTCCATCATCTCAACTACTGTCCCCTAGATGCTCCTTATTCTTCCGTTTTACTCTACTCCGCTCCGGCCTTTTTTCCCTACCCCTGTTGAATTTGTTTGCGTATCCCTCATTGCGACTGTGAAGCAATCAATGTGGAAACTCACCTACTTTTTGTATTTCATCCATGTAGAACAATGTGACGCAAACTTTGTAGAACAGTTATCAGCAACTTTTAAAACGCTAATGCTTAACTTGTGCAGTGATTGACCATCCACATTCAAGAAGTTTAAAAATTCAATTTGATAATAGCTTCAACTTAATAGTCAATAGATTAGATATTATTTTAAATTATGTAATTATTTCGTTTCCATTCCAATTCTTAGCCGCTAAAATTGCTCACTCGCGTAACTATTTATTATTTTTGTAGTTAGAAATATTGTTTAAGAATTCATCTATGGCCAACGAAAACACTAGGATGTATTGCTACAATCTTATTGAAACGCTGTTCGATTCAAATCAGGGAATTATCTATTTATTGACCTCTGTTCGCTCGATGATTTTGTATTGCCAATCACACCGGGCTGCCTCACTTTGCAATTGAGGAGCACGAAGTCAAGCCATTGCATTACGTCCTTTTAGGGAAAGTTTCGATCGTATTGTTCTTGTTAATTAAATTCAATTTATCAAAGGATGTATTCCAAAACTCATATTATCAACCTATCATTCATAGAAAAATTACTTATCTGTTTCAGATGCGTGATTTGTTATTCCAAGGCTGATGCGTAAAATTATTTTATTAACTTTACTGCATGGCAGTACCTAGCTTTAAAATTCGACTACAATTAAACTTGTACTATATTACTTAAGTATAACGCTTTTTTTCGAACTATCGAATGAAAATGAATAAATTTATCATTTCTTTATGGACAGGGATATTCTATAAAGGCTATAAAAAAAAGGTGGTAGCTGATTCTCAGAACTACTGAATAAACAATAAACATAAACAATTTCATAAAAATTGATCATGCCATTTTGGAGGAGTATAGGGAAGTATTGGGAATATTGATAAATAGGAATCAATCAAAACCAATCACATGCATTAAATTCATACTGAAGTTAGGTTAGGTTAGTCCGGGAGGCCCTCATGGGGCCTCGCATAGGCCAGTATGGCCCTTAGTTGCCCGGGGGACTTTTCCTTAAATAGACCTTAAGCGGTTTACGCAGTTTTGAAGTCCTTGAGGATCGAGGCGCATTTCGCGAAGGTGAGTAGTTTACCTGGCTTTCTCTGGAGGCCTGTTCTAGGGAGGCCAGTATTGGGGCACTTAAGTACCTTGTTCTTGCCCGTGTTAAAGCCGAGCACTTTCAGATGAGATGCTCCAAGGTTTCGGTTGCCTCAGATATGTGGCAGTGTCCTGTCAGTATTCCCACTAGTAGTCTGCAATCCTTCCTTTTCGTTGCACTCTCTGCACTTGACTTTCGATACTTTGCAGGTTCCGGAGTTTCTTATCCATCTGCTTCTTGCGAGTGCGTTTTTATGGAGACGGGGACGTTTTCTGTTCTGTCGTCCTAGTGACTGTGAACCCAATGGATCCGCACTGACGTTATCGTGCTTAAAGTATCTAGTGCTTCCCTGCTTTCCAATTTTTTTTTTTTAATAAATATTTATTTGAGCAAGTAGGCAAGCTGCCTGACATATCCAGCCGCTTATATATTACTGTGTCAGCAATTTAAAGCGACAGTTACGAACTTCCTAATTATAAATTAGACGATGCGCTGGGTGGGCAGCTCCCGAATAGTAAAACGTCTCAGCCGTCTAGATGTGCGTGTCCTTGTTATCCGTCTAGCCATGGGGTTTGGGTGTCTGATTAGTCTAAGCCGATGATTGGCAGCCAGAGAGTTTATCACATCACCAACTGCTGATACTCCGAGTTCCCTTCTAATGTCAAGGTTTCTAATATACCATTCCGCTTTGGCGATACGTCTCAAAAACTTTGCCTGAAACGCATGAACCTTTCGGAAGTGCGACCTGGCTGCTGTCCCATATATATCCACCCCATAGCGCTATATTGGGGCTAGGAGGGATTGATACAGTCGAGTCTTACAACGCAGACTTAGCTTAGACTTTGGACCTGTTAACCAACTAATACGACTGGCCGTACCTTGCAGCGTCGCACAAATCTTTTTGACATGCGAGGCAAATGTCAGCTTCTTCTCAAGAACTAATCCCAGATAGATGTGTTCCAGTTGCTGCGGCAGAAGTTGCCCATGAAGGAAGACTCCTGGGCACGCGTCTCTCCTCACTGAAAATGTGACCAACGCACACTTATCAGTGTTGATGGCCACATTCCATCTACAAGCCCAGTTCACGAACCTCTGTAAACACAGCTGAATCTAGCCAATACCGCAGTGTCATCCGCATACGTGGCAACACAAGTGCTATGAGAGCTCAGGTGCAGCAGGGCATCATGAGCGGATAAATTATAAAGCGTTGGGCCAAGCACGCTTCCTTGCGGCACGTCAGCAAGAATCCTCTTGGTGGACGACACAACCCCATCCTGGACAACCTGAAAGGTCCTATTTAAGAGGTAGCTCTTGATAACCTCAAAGAGCTGAGAAGGGAGGAGCCCTTTAATCTTGGATAAAAGCCCCTGGTGCCAGACCCAGTCGAAGGCCTGCTGAACATCCAGAAAGACCACCACCACATACTGCCTGTTCTGGAACCCCTCAACCAGGGCATCATGAGCGGATAAATTATAAAGCGTTGGGCCAAGCACGCTTCCTTGCGGCACGTCAGCAAGAATCCTCTTGGTGGACGACACAACCCCATCCTGGACAACCTGAAAGGTCCTATTTAAGAGGTAGCTCTTGATAACCTCAAAGAGCTGAGGAGGGAGGAGCCCTTTGATCTTGGATAAAAGCCCCTGGTGCCAGACCCAGTCGAAGGCCTGCTGAACATCCAGAAAGACCACCACCACATACTGCCTGTTCTGGAACCCCTCAACCACCACGCGATTGAGCTGCTCCGGTGTACCATGACCTATCCTGAATCCAAACTGATGCCTTGGTATCGTATCCCGTACCGCCGGTATCCTCTGCATCCTGTCAAGGATACATCGCTCAAAAATCTTCGAAAACGTGGGGAGAAGACTAATCGGCTTGTAACTAGACACGTCATGGGTGGGCTTTCCTTTTTTGTGTATTATCACTACATTGGCATTCTTCCAGGAGGAAGGAAAGTGACCAATTCTGAGCGCTGCATTAAGCACAAAGGCCAAGAAGAGAAGTGGAAGGAGTTTTGCAACTCTATTAGAAATACGATCTGCACCTGGCGCCTTCTGGTTTTTCAGCTTCTTGATCCTGTCTGTCACTTCCAAGAGCAGAATAGGAGCAACAGGGGGGACCATCTGATGAGGAACTGCCAACGAGGCATTGACCCGCTCAACCCTCGCCGCAGAGGAGGTAGCGAAGGGAGTGAAACGGTCCTCTAAGCTCTCAGCAAACACCTCAACACCTCTTGCGGGGACTTGGCCCAAGTCCAATCCTCTCTTTTTACAGGAAACTTCGGAGAAGCCTGCCTCTTACTCTGACCTACAATCTCCAAAGAGCATAGTTGGTTTCCCTGTCCGGGGTTGCCTCCTCCAACTCCTTATCCAACCTTTTCTGCCGCAGAAGATTTAACAACTTCTTCACCCTGTTACCCAACCTTCGATAGACCCTCAGTGCAGCTACATCATGGGACCTTGCATACATCCTCCTGAGCCTGTGTTTGAACTCAATGAGAGCCCTAAGCTCCAGGGGAAGTGGAGGGGAGGACCTGAAAGAGAGACTGCTGGTGGGCGCAGCAAGCTCCGCTGCAGCAATGACTTTTTGCTCCAAAAGCAAGGCAGCATCATCCACATCATCCGCAGTGTGAATCTCCATTTCCAGATGAATGGAGTCCTCCAGCAACCTCTTAAACCTGCAGATATAATATCCAAAAGGAACCTTGAAGACCTTTCAAGAGTTCGAAATCCAAAGCAAAGGGAGTTCCGCCATTACAGGGAAAACAGGTGGGTCTTCCTGTGGCCAACACATCCGCTCCCAAGTTGTCCAGAGTTTCCACAATTGCAGCTCCTCTCCTATCCGGTCTGACACAGCCCCGTCTGCGATGCTTAGCATTAAAATCACCTCCGATAATAGCTTTGTCTCCACAAATGTTTAGCATGACCTTAAAGCCATCACATGTCCAGGCAGGACAAGGCGGCAAGTAAACCGCAGCCGCAGTTCACCCATGTCAGAGCTGAGCACAATCCTCGCCATCTGGAAAGCTTATCTACTCTTCGTGCTTAAGTGGGTCTCAGACACCAGCATTATATCAATGCAGTGCCCAGAGAGGTACACCAGAAGCTCCTCCCGATTGGCAAGGAGACTTCTGGCATTCCATATGCCCACCTTAATGATTCCCATGAGCGATATTCATTCCAGCTTGAAAATCTCGCACCACCAGCAAGATCGTGGTTAAGGAGGCGGCCAACTGTTCCACAGAGTTATTTAGGGAAAGAACCATAGTCACTACCCTTGTCATATCCTAATCAGGGACAGCGTTGGGAGGCTGCTGGGCATTGCTAGCCCTACCACGGCTTCCTAGCAACGGGAATTCATCGTGCAAGTCATAGGCTGCCTGCCTAAATCCAGGAGTATTGTTTCTTACTCCCAGATTTTAAGTAGGCTGGAACTGCTGCGCTCTTGTCCTCCTGACATAAGAAACTCCAGACTGCAGTATAGCCGAGGGCACATTATAGGCAGACCTTGTAGAAAGATGAGGCTGCTGCATCACCTTAGGGAGAACACCCTTAAGCTTTAGTGCATAAATGCGGCATTTTTTATCATATGCAGCATGATTTTCACCACAATTGGCATAGCAGAGGTCAGCTCCGTACATCTACCGCAAACAAGCGGCTTGAGGCAATAGTTCTTTGTGTGATGGAAGCCAAAACACCTAAAACACCGCTCCACCGTTACTCGGTGCCTACCCAACTTAGATATCAACATAGCCTCCCTGTTGTTTACAGCATGTTTGAGATCAACGATCCAGACATTTTGTCTGGCCTGCTCAGTGACTACATCCTGACTCCCTTGGCGCCGAGCTCGGTTCGGGGGGGTTATACAGATTAACTATCGTATGCCCCAGCTTAGAGAACTCATCCATAATAAAGTTCCTCGGCGTGGTGCTGGACAAATTCTTGATAACCATACTGAACGGCCTGCCCTCCTTAAGACAGAAATGAGTATAAATAACATTCTTTTCTGTCAAAAGCCTCGATATGATACGGTGAGTAGAGGAATCCTAAGCATAAATACGCAGGTCACCTGAACGAGCAATACAAAGCTCGAAGCCATCATCTTCGACCACCTGGAGAAGCTCATTCTCCATCTCCTCCACGTTGTTAACATTTGGCACTGTGATCGGCTTTGGCTTAGCCAGAGCGATAGGAGCAGGGCTAGCTGCCGCTGGGAGACAGCAACCCTCTTCTCAACATCTTCCACAACATCCATATTTTGCGGCAGAACATCCATATCAAGGGCAGCAAACCTATTTGTATTATGCGGTTTGCTGGTTTTGGCCATTGTACACATTGTTTGCCAGTACATTTTTGGAGTAGACCTCCGACGATTCCATGGATTTGTCTGTCTACTAACAAGTTTACCGCCTCATGTGGGCGGTTTATTTTCTGCGCAAGCTCAGCCGCCTTCCTGATGACGAAGTCTTCCGCCTGGAATATGCTGCTTTGGTTTGGTAGCTTATACGACAGGCTTTTCTCAGAGTCTGTGCAGTACCATATATGCCCGCTCCTACTCCTCCTTTCATCTTTTAGCCGTCAGTGTATATATTGAGGTATCATTAGCTGTTTTCCAGTCTTCCGGTCCCATGAGTGTTGTTATTTTGGCTCTGGGAAATATATGGACAGATAAAGTGTTCATATCTCGGCCAATTAAACTATACCCGAATCCTTGTGACAACAATCGCCTTACTAGGCGATGTGCTGCCTTTCCTGCAGTCAGTTGTACATGAATATATAGGGGATCGATACCGAGTATGACTTCCAGTGCTTTTGTAGGGGTTGATCTCAGCGTCCCTGATATGCAGAGTAGCGGCTGCCGCTGGGTTCTTTCCATGACCTTGTTGTAGGTCTTCTTTTCCGTGGCTTGCCACCACACTAAGACCCCGTACAGCAATGTCGGACGCACCACCGATATGATCCAGTGCATCAGAATAGGTGAGAGACCCCATGTGCTACTGAGCATCTTCTTGGATGCCTAAAGTGCTATAATGGCCTTTTTCACTCTCTTTAGTACATTGGTTTCCATGCCAGCTTGTTGTCTCGGACAGCGCCGCGGTATTTGACTTGCGTTTTCGGGGTCAGCCTGGTTGCATTAATTTTTGGGGAATCCATAGCGGTACCTCGCATCTCATCCTACCTTGTCCACCCACTCACATATCTCCCTGAGCGTTGATTCCATGATCGAGCTGAGGGTCGATGGACATACACCCGTGATAATTATGCTTATGTCATCCGCATAGGCTGTTATCTTTGGGGCTTTCCTCTCGAATCTCTTGATCAGGTCGTCGACCACCAGGTTCCGTAGGAGGGGCGATAGGACTCCACCCTGTGGTGTGCCTCTATGCGTCCTTTCACCATGGTGGCAGTGCCCCGATCCGATTGTACCCGTCTGCAACTTAGCAGGTTACGAACACAGAAGTTGAGAGCGGTGTGTGTTCCGGTCGTCTTTAGGCTGCCCATTATGGCGTCTTTACTAACGTTGTTGAAACAAAACGCCACAAACGCTCTGAAGGTGTATTCTTTAACGTGTAGGACTTTCTCGATGGTGGCTACTAGCGAATGTAGTGCCGTCTCTACCGATTTCCCTTTTGTGTAGGCATGCTGCCGGGTTGACAATCGTCCTCCCACATCGTTTCTGATGTATAGGTCCAGCAACTTTTCTAGAGTTTTCAGTAAGAAAGAGGTAAAGATTATCGGTCTGTAATCGAGAACTGCGCAAGTAACTCACACACCAAGTGCACTGGCCAAATATCGAGTGCTTCAGATACTCGAGTGTATCCGCTACCGAGTATCTCAGACACTGCAGTGTTTTGGGTACTCGTAGAAAAACACTCGATTATCTCAGACACCCAATAATTTTTTTACTTGCCAGAAAGGGTGCAAGGGCTTGCATTGGCTCAATGCTTCGGGTGATCGGACGCTCACGCAACGATCGGTGGCAGCCCAAGAAGGATGGGTGAAGAGGAAAACGCAAAAAAAGTTCGTGTACAGGTCATTTTTTTTATTTTTTGTGCTCAGACGCAGATTGTTACCCAGCAAACCATTTCAATAGCGGAAGTGTCTTCTTGGCGATTAAAGATTTCGCCAAAATGTTTGCTGGGCTAAGAACGCGATGACGTCACACACACTTGAGTACTCGAGTATCTCAAAGATACTTGTGTGACTGTGACGTCATCCATGTGTGTTTTTGCCACAACCCTTTTTTTTATGGGTGTTTGTGGTTACTTCTTGCCTGCGCTTCGGATACATGTGCGATCGGCACTCGCAGACAACGAGTACTGTATTGATTGGGTGTGCCTCACACCGAGTGCTTGCAGCACACAAATCATTTGAGTGTTGCCTTTTTCCTTCACTCATTTTCCGAGTGGTAAGTGGCACTTGCACTTGAAATTTTTTGTGTATGATTCGAGTGCTAAAATATGGTACTTGTGCAGTTCTCTGGTCTGTAATCCTTGGGGCTCACGTGAGACAATCCTATAGGTCCTCCATTGGATAGGGATATAGCCCGTGCTTATACAAGCTCCGTATATTACCATGGGGTGATCTCTTCTTTGGTCACCTGGAGCTTTTATCACCATGAAGGTGTCTATAGCCCAGTGGATTCTTTTGAAGGTTATTAGATCTGTTGGAAGACGCTCTTCACACCTTGCTAGTATCTGAAGCTTATTCGCGGGGGTGACTTCTGTGCATCCTGGGAAGTACGTTTCCATTAGTGCTGTTAGGGCCTCTTCACTGCCCTCAGTCCACTGTCCATCATCGCTTTGGATCTGACTCTGTATGATAGGTTGCTTCGAAAGCAATTTCCGGAGTCTCGCCGTTTCTAGCAGAAGTTCCTCCAAGAGCTTCTTTGCGCCCTGCGTATTTTATTCTTGTAGTCCCTTAGTAGGATTTTATAGAGGCTTAGATGCCGGGCAGATAGTGCATAAACTATTGTCTTTGGTTGTCGCAACTAGCACTTGGAACTAGGTGGACGGTTTGGTTGGTTTGGGTGAAGGGATGAGGGTCTGAAGACACGGCGACAGCCTCTGATCCATGAATAAAAGCTCTTGGTTGAGGTAGAACTCGTACTGACATTATTAATGAATTTTAACAGTATATATAGGTAAAAAATGCTAATTCTAAAATAAATGTCGTATAACAAATAAAGTGGGTTACTGTAACTGTGGATATACCAGCTATAAGTGACTTGACACTTATTGCCCTATTTCATTTTCCTCATGTCCCCATGCTATGCATATTCGCTTGACCTGGTAATTCATACTTTATTTACGATAAATGCATGTTGCTACGACTGAAGAATTATTATGTATTATTCTAAATATTATTGCTTATGAATAAACGGTGCCGTGACTGAACTTTCTCCCGGCCGTTAAACAGGTGTTCAACCTTCACTAAGGTCGAACGAAAAACTCCGTGGGGTAGGTTCTGGTGCTGATTGTTCCGTGCTCTGCCTGAGTCCGGGTGTCCGGCGTAACGGTATCTGTTGTCGTGGTACCCACTTGCTGATCGTCCGGCTAAGAGCCCATACAATTCCCAATATGATTGACATTGCTAAGGCCACATAGGCAGCTACTTGATGATGTTGAGGAGTGACAAACTGATCCTTCCAGGTGGTATCCTTTAATTTGACCAACTGGCGTTGCAAGGCGCCCAGTTCCTCCAAGCTGACTTCCTTGGCTGCCGTTCCTGGGAGTAGCTCAGGTGGGTTCTGAAGGTCAATCTTTGTGATATTGCCAAAACGAACATATGTAGCCTTCGTTTCGCTGACCACAATGCTGAATGTGCTTACGCTAATTTTTGAATTGCGTGCAGTGCAACCTGGGGACAATGACAATAAGCCCGTTCCGTTGAGTTGCACTGTGGAAGATATTCCTTTGCACACCGCTTGAAGTTCTATGAGGCTGTGTGTGGCAAACATCCATCTATTTGGCTGATGCGTTGCGAACCACAAAAGGTCAGACCTTGACTGAGAGACCTCACGGATAGTTTCAGTTTTATTATTGAATAATTGAAATTCGCACCGATTCTCCACGCTGAATGTGGCTTGGTGGTTAAAACAAATGTGCTCGTCCTTTGGCAGCTCGATGCATTGGTTAAACTCGTCCTTAGTCAATCCCATGAATCATTTTGTTGAGTTGGACAACATTATCCGACGCCACTGGAAGCAGTTAATCGGGTGGAATGTGTTCCCGAATCTGATCTTATTTCTCCCTTAGTTGCTTGGGAGATACTAGCATCGGACTAATCGTTCGATGACGAACGTCAGTTAGCACATTAGCTATTTCACTCTGCATTCGCTGGATTCCCGTTGCCACCAGAGTTAGCTGAGCAGTCAGAATCATAAACGCTTGCTGCAAGTGGTCGCCTTGGTACTTGCCTCTTTCTTGATTGATCGCACCTATCTATCACCTATTGATCCGATCGATGGTGGCCGAGCTGCTCTTTCTGACTTATAGTAGAGTCCAGAATTGATGTTTGATTCTTCAAGAGCTTCATCAATACGTCTTCGTTAGACTTGACATTGTTTATCATCTTGGACATGTCGTCGGCGTACCTTGAGTCCAGAACGCCAAATAATGAATTTGCTACATTTCCGACTATGTCAAGTGGTGCTCTTCGTTGTCGGGAATAATTAATCAACTCATTTCCTGCTTGCAGTTCGCCATATACATGTTGAAAGTGTTCATATATTGACCTACAAGCATTGACGTTTCGAAGCTCTGAACATTTGTGTTTTACTTCCGCTATCCCAGCAGCCAATATTTCCTTGTCGCTCCAATATGGTTTTAAGTCATAATACGCAATTATGTTCCATTCTGAGATTGCCATTCTGGACGTGCCAAGCAGTTCATAGAATATTCCCGGCTGACTTGCAAACGGAGTTACGTTTACTGATTGTCCCATTGCTAACGGTAGTATGAGTAGCATTGCCAGCACTGTTGGTAAGATCGGAAATGACATCTTCTTTTTCTGTGTGGGGGTCTCTTCTGCTGCATCCTCACTGGAGCTGTGTGGAAGTTTTGTGGCTACTTCTTCCTTTAACAAAGCTGCCAAACGAGTAACTGGTCGTTTGAATGTGCCTGATGCCGTTTTGACGTCTACTACGCGAACCTGATTATCCTTGCCCGGATAGGTCTTTATTATCCGCCCCATAGGCCAGCTCATTACCGGAACGTTATCTTCTTTTACTAGGACTAATAGTCCTTCTTTTACATTCTGGGCCATGGTCTTCCATTTAGTACGCATTTGTAGCTCTTGTAGGTATTCCATTGACCACTGATTCCAGAATGACTATTTGAGCCTGGACACTAACTCCCATCTTTTCACCAGAGTTTTTCCGGGTAGGGCCAGATTCGCATCAGGAGGCGCTACTAGAG
>VNJN01007186.1:21733-179206 GCA_008042485.1 Drosophila mayri | reverse complement strand
AACTCTTATACCAATATCATAACTCGTATACTAATATCGTAACTCTTATACCAATATCGTAAATCGTATTTGAATATCGTAAATCGTATTTGAATATCGTAAATCATATTTGAATATCGTAATTCGTACTTGAATATCGTATTTGAATATCGTAAATCATATTTGAATATCGTATTTGAATATCGTATTTGTCGTATTTGAATATCGTATTTGAATATCGTAAATCGTATTTGAATATCGTATTTGAATATCGTAAATGGTATTTGAATATCGTAAATTTTGTACCAATATCGTATTTGAATATCGTAAATCGTATTTGAATATCGTAAATTTTGTACCAATATCGTAAATCTTATTCCAATATCGTAAATCTTATACCAATATACGAAATAAAGCAACATAAACACGTTGACTTGTTAAGCTATTAATAACTAGCATATTAGCATCGTCAAAATTAAAAACAATTAAATCGTTTGTTTATTGAAATTAATTCTGTGTAGACCAAGTTATGATAATTTAAAACAATTAACAAACGATTTAATTTTGGAACTACGACATGACAGAGCTCCTGGTCTCCTGGTATTGTCAGACTGCAACAACAAATGAAAGAAACAACACGCCGCTTAAATGCATTAATGTTGTGGCTGTTAATATTGTACAACAGAAATTGGCTGTTAAATTTTAAATAAAATAACAAAAAAATTGAATATAAACAACTTCTTTTTACTTGGATTGTTCAACTTTATCGTTTTATTCACTTATTGCCTGGCAAATGCGCTTTGCCCGTTCTTGGGTCTGGGATTTGTGGCTTCCAGGGACACGCATCCTCGTCCCACACCTCCGGGAGCCAGACCACACGTCATATACTACAATACATACATACATACATGTAAAAAGCTTAGCTTAAACTTAACGAAAGTGCTTTGAGTTTGGAGTCGGTCCATACGGCTAGATTAACTTATTCGAATGCGAGGGCGGCGCGGGGAATGATCCAAACGAGGTCTGAACGCAACGGAGCGCAACAGAAACAAGTCAAGCTGCTAAATGCATCTAGTTACTAGCTGGGTAGGCAGCAGATGCGGCCGCCTCCAGCCACGGCTGCGTGCCCGCCGCCTGCTGCTATCTTTTGGTGTCAACATCTCAATTTCTCTAACGCTCCGATTGCGCTGCGCTGTGGAACGGGTACAACGGCGGGGCTTGGAAGGTGGAGGCGCGAAGGAAGAGCCAAGCAGGAGCGGGAGGGGTCCCCATAGCAATACTAAACGTAATCATAATACACAGACATCGTAAAACGCTAATCACACAGCTACGAAGAACACAACACAGTCGATTTCCCCCATCCCAGCATCCCGTCCCGTCCCATTCTGACCACCTCGATAATGACGACGTCGACGATGACTATATGGCCATCTCCGGCATCTTGTTGTGCTTGAGGTTGATCTGAACGCTCTGCGAGAACATCTTGATGATACCATAGTTCTCATTTGCAAACACCTTCAGGAAACTGGGCACGTTCTTGTGCAGCAGCTCGTGGCAAAACTGTGGATACCTTCGGTACGCCGGCTGCTTGTCATCCCAAATGGCCAGCAGGTCGCAGTCGTCGCTGCCAAAGAAAAGGGAGATATGATATTCGTTTCAAGTGCCTCAGTTTCTGCGGCGTCACTTACCGCACTTCGTTGGTGCACTCGTCTAGCGATATGATCAAGTACTGGATCTTCAGCTGGGCGCACTGATTGTAAATGTCCGACGACTGCTGGCGACTGTACACCGAGTACACGTGTTCTGTGCGGTCCCTGCAAGAACGCAAGATTGCAAAAGTTTATTCAAATAGAGTGAGACGGGGAGAGCGGCCAAGCCGAAGAGTCATCTCCCTCCAATTGGAGCTGTGCGTTGGGCTGAGGTGGGGTTAGGACTTTAATACTCACGCCATTTGGCGCATCTCCAGGTGCGCATGGTTGACAATGGGCCGCTTCGTGGTCAGGTGCACGGTGCCGATAATCTCAACCGGGCCTGCAAAGACGGCATCGCGCTCTGTGTTCAGCTTGATCCACTCGAGCATGCTGTCCAGATCGTCGGCATTGTAACGCGTTGGTAGATACTCCTCGCGAATGTTCTGCGAAGAAGCAGGAGAATTTAGAACTAATTTCAGGACGCAGACCAGCCCAACTTACCACCATGCCCGGATCGAACATGCTCAGCAGGAAGACGGCCAGGGAGACCGACCAAAAGATGTTGCGCTGCCGGTGGTACCACACCTTGGAACACACTGTGGGCGCGATGACACAGCCCTGAGTAAAGCTGAGGAAGAAGAGCTTGCGCACGGCCAGTCCGATGACGGTAAAGACGAGCATTTGCAGAAAGCTGTACATGCAGTGCAGGTTGAAGATCTGGGCGCTAACCGTTGGCACCACGGAGCTGCGCCTAGAGCCAGTCCGCTTCTGGCGACGCTGGCTACTGGAGCGCGTGGAGGCCGAAGCCGATACGGTTGGCGGCTCCCCTTCCTCATCATCTTGGGGAGACTTGGACGGAAGAGTTTCAGAAGCATCTGTCGGAGACTCGAGTTCGGCTTCCGCTCGTTGTTCAGCTTTGCGGTTGCAGTCGGTGTTCACTTCCAGGCTAATTGGGTTCTTTTCCGGTTCCACTGGCGGATGCTTATCGTCATCGAGCAGCGGGACGCCGGCCGCCTCTTTGGTTTCCTGCGCGCGCTCCTTACGCTGCTTGTCGCTGTTGCGGTGGATCTGCGCCCGTAACCGTCTAATGTCCTGCATAAAGTCGTCGCGGGCAGGCGACTGCGCCTGGCGCAGGCGGGCCTGAGCGCGTTTGTAACGCTCATAGTCGTAATCGCAGCTCTTCAGCAGGCGGAAACACTGTTGCAGCTGAAGCTCTGTCTGCCGGTTAGACATATCGCCCATGGACACGCGGTGCTCCTCGAGAAAGTCCTCGAGCACATAGTTGCGGGCACGTTCGCGCTGCTCCTCGCTGACGGAGCTGTCGGCCGCTCCGCTCTTTCGCCAGCGCCGGAAGAACATGGCCAACATGACCACACCGTACATGCAGTACGGCTTCACGATAAGCGTTTTCACCAGCTGCCACAGCTCCGACCAGGCGATGCGCGCGTACAGCGGGTTGCAAGCGGAAAGGTTGGCTACAAAGCCAACCTTCACCTGGAGCGCCCAATGGGCCCAGAGGTCGCAGTAGTGCGTGTGCAGCTCCAGCAGCTTGCCCTGCATGCTGCTCGCAAAAAGCAGCGCCAGCAGAATGAACTTCAGCGAGAAATAGTCCCCCTTCAGCGGATCTTGCGTGTGTCCGAGCCGCCGGCTGCGCACCTGGCGCACCTGACGCACCAACGTTATAAGGAAGACAGACAGCGAGACGCTCAACTGCCAGGTGCATAGCAGCTGGCTGTTGCCGTGTGACATCACAAAGGCCAGCGCGTGACCGACCAGGTGCGACAGAGAGTAGTCCAGAGCGAAGGCATTGGCCACGCCTGTGGGCAAGGCACTAACGTTCCAGGACGTCATCACGATCAGGATTTGTGTGGTGAAGATGAAGGTGGAGAACTGCCAGGAGAGCAGGGCGCAGGCGGTGAACAGCGACATGGCGAATATCTGTGGAGGCGACGGTAGAGCAATTAGTTATATGCAGTCTGAAGTGAAAAGGCGCCCCTGGTCTCACCATAAACAGACGCGACGTGTGCCGCTGTCGATGAATGATGCGTCCGATGCAGATGCAGAGGTAAAACATCTGCAGGAAGATGAACGGAAACGCGAAGTTCTCCCGCGCCAGCGGTCGTTCGTAAATCTTCGCCACAAAGCTGTGGAACATCACATACGAGATCACGCCATATATGCCACCGAATACGTTCTCGCTGAGCAGAGTCCCATAAAGATACAGCACCAGCAGGGTCACCCCGCCCATGAGCCACACGAACTCGAGGTAGAACTGCATCGGCTGAACCAGAGGATTAAAACCGGCGCGGACCACATGATAGAAATACCTGTAAAGAGAATAAAGAGAGATACCATTATTCTGCTCGTGCTCCTCCTTTCTGTTGGCACACTTACGCTGTGACCAGCTCCGGCAGCACGTAGAAGCGCTGCAGCACATTGACGCTGTGCGGGTACTCGATGTCAGTGACGTTCTTCAGCTGCTCGTAGCCGTGCCAGAAATCCGGGCCGTCGGCCAGCCGCTTGTAAAAGGCATAGTACAGAGCGCCCTCCCGTCGGAGCAGCGCCTCGCGCTCCAGCTGGTTCAGCTGCTGGATGTTGGTGCGCGTCTCGAAGATCACGCGCACATGCTGCACGTACAGGAAGAAGAAGCCTGAGCCTGTGGAGGCACGGCACCGATGGATGATTAATCTTGCTGCCCGGAAGGGAGGCAGAGCTGGGGCCCGCCGGCCGGGGGACTTACCGATCGTGCAGCTGGTCGTCTCACTGGGTGACTGTGGGCAGCTTAGCAACCATTATTTATTTCACAACGTATCGTTTCGTTTCTCCTTTTGCACAAGAAAACAGAGACACCGATCAGCTGTGCGCGGCCCCGAGTCCAGGCAGGTGACCAGAGTGCGCTATATGCAAAATACCCTTTTGTTACACACCTGGCCACACTAACAGCGTTTATGTGTTTTTAAATCGCGTGTTGTCCGGTATTAACATATTTTATGCTCTGAAAATAGAAAACTATGATCTGGAGAGTAACTACCCGGAAAATAACAAAAGTAAAACCGTTTTTTAGCCCCCTGAAAACTCTGACATTTTGATTTCGCACAATTACTTGATATTTATGATTTCGCCTGCGCAAAAGTTCGTCAAGTTCAACGCATAAACTTAGTAGGTGTCGCTTGCTGGTCACGCTTTTCATTTGGAGTCCGCTTTCCTCGGGAAATAAATAAATAAACGCGTAAATTAACAAAGAATCGCCATGAACCGCTACGCGGTAAGCTCGCTGGTGGGCCAGGGCTCCTTTGGCTGCGTGTACAAGGCGCAACGCAAGGAGGACAGCAAGGTGGTGGCCATCAAAGTAATCTCCAAGGTGAGTGGATGGCAAGGTGCAGATGCAACAAGTATACTTAAACGTGTCCCATTGCAGCGCGGACGATCCACCCGGGAGCTAAAGAACCTGCGACGCGAGTGCGATATACAAGCCCGTTTGAAGCATCCGCACGTCATCGAGATGATTGAGTCCTTTGAGTCGAAGACGGACCTCTTCGTGGTCACCGAATTCGCCCTGATGGACCTGCATAGATATCTTTCGTACAATGGCGCCATGGGCGAAGAGCCGGCACGCAGGGTGACCGGGCATCTGGTGTCCGCGCTCTACTACTTGCACTCCAACCGCATCCTGCATCGCGATCTCAAGCCACAGAACGTGCTGTTGGATAAAAACATGCACGCCAAGCTCTGCGACTTTGGGCTGGCACGCAACATGACCATGGGCACCCATGTGCTCACCTCCATTAAGGGCACGCCGCTGTACATGGCCCCGGAGCTGCTGGCGG
Source organism: Drosophila mayri (assembly GCA_008042485.1). NCBI lineage: Eukaryota > Metazoa > Arthropoda > Insecta > Diptera > Drosophilidae > Drosophila > Drosophila mayri. The sequence continues at coordinate 173,709 of VNJN01007186.1, read as the reverse complement.
AGCAGCCGTACGACCATCACGCGGACATGTGGTCCTTGGGCTGCATCGCCTACGAGAGCATGGCCGGACAGCCGCCGTTCTGCGCCAACTCCATCCTGCACCTGGTCAAGATGATCAAGCACGAGGATGTCAAGTGGCCGAGCACGCTGACCAGCGAGTGCCGTTCCTTCCTGCAAGGTCTGCTGGAGAAGGACCCGGGCATGCGCATCTCGTGGACTCAGCTGCTCTGCCACCCGTTTGTCGAGGGCCGCATTTTCATTGCCGATACGCAGGCAGAGGCCGCTAAGGAGTCGCCCTTTACCAATCCAGAGGTAGCTCTGGCCAAGCCCTCACAGAATCAGGATGCAGGCGATCTGGACGAGGCCCTGGCCGCTCTAAACTTTGGCGAGGCGCCGCCGGAAAACCTGAGTACGTCACGAGACAGCATCAATGCGATCGCGCCTAGTGATGTGGAGCATTTGGAGACGGATGTCGAGGACAATATGCAGCGTGTAATTGTTCCCTTTGCGGATGTCTCGCTCAGAGATCTGTCCGCAGTGCGTGGAGTACCGCCTGTAGTAGTCCATCAGCCCCTGCTCAATTCGCACACCTGCTACGTGAGCGGCAACTCGAACATGATCCTGAATCACATGAACGACAATTTTGACTTTCATGCCTCCCTGCGCGGCTCGGCGGCGCAACCGAAGATTATTCCAGCTGTGCGACAGTCGCGTAGCAAGGATCTAGAGAAGCGCAAGCTCAGCCAAAATCTGGACAACTTCTCGCTGCGCCTCGGCCACAACGGCGCTGCTGATGGTTCCACTCAAGACAAACCCGCGCAGGAGAAGCTGTCACAGGAGAAGCTGACACAGGAGAGGCTGGTACAGGAGAAGCTGGCACAGGAGAAGCTGGCACATGAAAAGAATCAGCAGACTCAGGCTCCGCCACAGCCACAGTCCCATTCTCAGGCAAATGCACTTTCCCAGCAGCAGCAACAACAGCCACTTAAGCATTCGATGCATTCCACCAACGAGGAAAAGCTGAGCAGCGAGTAAGTGGCCCTTACAGCAATAGAATACTAGGGATTACTAACCCTTCTTTCTTTTCATCCTATCAGCAACACACCGCCATGCCTGCTGCCGGGCTGGGACAGCTGCGATGAGTCCCAGAGTCCGCCCATCGAAAACGACGAGTGGCTGGCGTTCTTGAACCGCTCCATTCAGGAGCTACTGGACGGAGAGCTTGACTCGCTCAAGCAGCATAATCTGGTGAGCATCATCGTGGCGCCGCTGCGCAACTCCAAGGCCATTCCCAGGGTGCTCAAGAGCGTGGCTCAGCTGCTGTCGCTGCCCTTCGTGCTCGTGGATCCAGTGCTGCTGGTAGATCTCGAGCTGATCCGTAACGTGTACGTGGACGTCAAACTGGTGCCCAATCTTATGTACGCCTGCAAGCTGCTGCTGTCGCACAGACAGCTCTCGGACTCCGCCGCCTCCGCACCGTTGACGGCGGGCTCGCTCAACCGGACGCTGCGCAGCATTCCGGAGCTGACGATCGAGGAGCTGGAGACTGCCTGCAGCCTGTACGAGCTGGTTTGTCACCTGGTGCACCAGCAGCAGCAGTTCCTCAGCCAGTTCTGCGATGCCGTGGCCATCCTTGCAGCGAACGATCTCTTCCTGAACTTCCTTACACACGGTAAACTTTGGCATAGAGATCCTATTCAGTTGCAGATCTAACCCTACCTCTCCCTCTCTGCAGACTTTCGGCACAGTGACTCTGACTCGGCCTCCGTTCGTCTCGCTGGCTGCATGCTGGCTTTAATGGGCTGTGTGCTGCGCGAGCTGCCGGAAAATGCAGAGCTAGTGGAGCGGATTGTCTTCCATCCGCGGCTGGATTTTGCCGCACTTCTGCAGAGCCGTCACCACTTGTTGCGCCAGCGTTCCTGCCAGCTCCTGCGGCTTCTGGCCCGCTTTAGCCTGCGCGGAGTGCAGCGCATTTGGAATGTTGAGCTGCGGTTTGCGCTGCAGCAGCTCGCTGACAACCACTCCTATCCGGCATTGAGCGGAGAGGCGGCCCACACCCTTGACGAGATCAGTCACTTTACCTTTTTCGTTACCTAGCCGGCACTGTCGTTTATTGGCGTCAGGCGTCCCTATCCGAACAGATCCTGAATGTTGCCTTGGAAATAGTCGATCAGCTCGTCGATATAGTTACCGAAGCGGTCGAAGTTCAGCAGGTAGCCGCTCTCGTTGCAGTCCTGTTCGTACATCTCGTTCAGCTTGGACACATCCTTGTCGGAGAGGCCGCGGCGCTGGCCAAGCGAGGCGTACGGATCCTATGGTGACGGAGAAAAATTTATTATATATTAATTTAATACTCGCTAATGTAATCTTATATATAATTAATCATAAGTCTTATGTGAAGTTATTTAGAGTGTTTGAATCTCGTGGCTTCCACTAAGAGAGAGAGAGAGAGAGAAAGGGTAGTTCGCACATTAATCTAGTCTTTAAGAGCTCCAACTGAACAAAGAAATACTCAGTTTGGCCTCGGATGGTTGGCTCTAGCCAACTTGTGTGGTTTTTAACTTAAGTCCGCCTATCCTAGGCTATTACTGAAACATCATACCTTTCCTCGCCATTATGTAAAGGTTTAATTACTTAAATTAAATTAAATTACTTCGCTGTTGAAACACACATGATCCCGCCCTTAAAAATAGATAGCTTTATCGCCCTTCGGTTGTACATAGACATTTAAATGATATTGTTAAAGATAATTATTTGACGAACAAGAGGAATGTGACTTTTTTTGTTCCCTATATGATAATGTTATTGTGTCCTTGTTAAAGTAATGTTTGTACGTAAAGTAAAGAATGTCCACATAAACTGGTATCAAGTATTAAACTGAAATAAATGTCCCAATAACTATGCCACTCAATAAGCGTTGTAGATTTACTGGGGGCAAAAGGAAGACTCACCAGCGGCTCAATGGTGGCCTTTCCATTCTTGCTGAACGCCCGGGAGCTGTAATGCATGACGCTCTGGTAGTCGTACTCCACACCAAAGTTGGTGATATGCGTCCGGGCGTACTTGTTGAAGTTGTGCGCGTGTCCGTCGAGGATGTTCTCCCAGTTGATCTTCACGTACTCGTCGCGCTCCGTTGCGCTCTGCTGGTGATAGAAGCCCAGCGCGTGCAGCAGCTCATGCACCACCACGCCATGGGTGACGCACTTGGGCGTGTTCAGGTTGAGCACCTGGCCGCCCTGCCGCCGGCCGACGCTGGACCAGCAGCCCGAGTAGTTGCCCTTGATCAGCAGCCAGTGCTTATCGCCCTGCTCGTATGGCCGGAAGCGAATGCAGGTGCGATCGTGGTACTCCTTGAAGGCCTTCAGTATCACCATGGTTTGGTTGGCATCTACGAGGCGGGAAGTGGTTTAAAAGCCAGTGTAACGTGGCGGATCTGATCTACTTACTAAAGTCCTGAGGGTCAATGTAGAAGGGTACGGATGCCTCTGGCCAGGTGAGCCGCTCGTTAAGCAGTCCATTCCTAAGCAGCTCGCGGTGCAGCATGATGTCGCCTTCGAAGAGGCCGCAGTGCTCCCAGATGTTCGTCTCGCTATCTTCCGTCCAAAAGTTGAAAGCAGGACCTGGAACGGGCAGCGGGATTACCATTTGCCCTTCGGAGACTCCACCCGGTCGCACCTACTGTTGTGCCTGCGGAGCATCTGCATGTTGGCGCCCCACCTGGGGCTGGGCGGCACGCGCGGCGATGCTTTTCTTATAGCCGGCGTCGCTGTTGCAGTTTCCGATTTCGTTTCCGTTTTCGTTGCAGTTCCTATTGCCGTTCCCAGGGTGGCGTCCATGGCCAAGGCCACCATCAGAGCCAGAGACAGGCCGGGAACGATGAGCGCGCTCCTCAGCATTGTTGGGGTAAAAGAAACGCCGGCTGGGCCGCGTCGCCGCTTTTATATGGCCCTGCGTACGGGCGGGGCAATGCCAATTCCCATTCCCAATCCCAATCCCATTACCATTCCCATTCCAATTGAAAGTACGAGTGAGTACTGAGTGCTGAGCGATCGGAGCGAGCACGACGCCCACGCCGACGGATTTATGCATAACATAACGGATTTATTGGCTCTCTCTTTCGGCGCCCATTCGGATTCCCCCGCGACGGCTCCACGACTCCACGGCTTCACGGCTTTTACGGCCTTTGGTTTCAAATTTAACTGGGATACTGGGTTATCAGTGGCAACGGTGTGCGCATATGAAAATAGCACAGTCACCCGGTCGGCCACTGGCCACTGGTCTCCTTCTTCGTCCACGTGACCACGTGGGTCACGTCCACTCAGAACGGAATATTGTTTGTCGGGAACGATAGTCGGACCCCGAAGAGATGGGGCTTGGAAATATACATATATTTCCAAAATGTATCTAAAATATAATTAATTTTAAATGTATCTTTGACACAGCGAATTTATATTAATATTTTGGCAACAAATCAGCATCTTAAATTTAAGATTTTTACAAATTCAAATGCATGTCTAATTTTGGAGAATTTTTTAAAGATGAAATCCTTAAATAAAATAATCAAATGTTGTTTTTTCTTCGAGACATGCTTAGTTAGATAAATAAAATTATAATACCCAGCAAGGAAATATATACATAGTGCTCAATAATATTCTTGTGAGCGTGTTTATTTATTATTATAATACCCAGCAAGGAAATATATACATAGTGCTCAATAATATTCTTGTGAGCGTGTTTATTTCACACTCAATTACTCAATGGTTATAATTATTGGACAATAAAGAAGCTGTGGATGCTGGACCTTAGCAACATGAATATGTTGTCGGTATTAATGGGTGTTGCCCAACTTTTCCCTAGCAACATTTGCTTGGCAACATATGGCTGTGCATTTCGTTATTTTTTAGCATTTATTTGTTATGCTCTGTATCTCAGAAAATATAGCATGTTCTTTAGTTTATTAATTAAAGGCAGATGGCTTTGAGTCTGGGGTATTTCATAATGCATTTTCTAGGCGTAGAATATATCATTTCTATTTTAAAATGAATATAATGCAAGCGCACAAGATGTTCTTTTTAGAGTTTAACGCAATATAACAAAATCATTTGAATTGTCAAATGAATGACTGAAGCATTGCTCATACCTCGTCCATGGCTGGTCAGTTTTTTGAACCCGCGACGATCCCCATAAATTGATGGCATCTGGCAACTGTCAGGTGCAGTGACAGTGGCAAAAGTGAGATGTCTTCTCCCTTTCTCTGACCCAGACCCGGATGGGTCCATCAGTCGACTGTGGCCCGTTGCCCGTTGAGTGGGTCAACGCGGCCGAAAGTGGGTCGCAACCAGGAAGCCACGGCACCCACAAGATTGGCAGAACACGATTTTGCTAACCCACTAACCGGAGGAGGGCTTGGTGCCGCCAGGAATGCCATGGCAGCCTCAGCTTGAGTCTCTGCCTATGCGGCTTTGATTTATTCGCCGTCCCACAACTATTCGGCTAATCTGCAATCTGCTATCTGCAATCTCGGCAATCTAGATTCATCCAGCAGACTCCAAGGCTGCGGGAGGCTGGCTTGTGCACCAAAAACTCACCAATTACCGCCGTCGCCGCACACATTTCTTTCTAACTAGTTGCCGCTGTCGCTGGCACTGCTGCTGCTGCTGCACTTTCACTACGAAATTGCACCAAAATCTAAGCCGCATTGCAATGATTTTGAGAACATTTTGGTCATGGCAACTGGTAATGCCCGGCCCGGCCGGCCTGGCCAGCGGATGCAGCAGTCACTCCGTTGCAGCTCCGGGCTGCAGCCAGCCAACTTGAAAAACACATTTGACGTACTATCTGAGATGTACTTGATCTTTGTCGAAAACTTGACACACTTTTTTCGGTCAATGGCTGGCAAATGGCAACGACTTCCAGCCCCGGAGAGTGTGTGTAGCTGTAGCTGCTCCAGCGGAGCGGGGCGGCGGAAAATTCGAGGGAAATCGCTGGCAGTCGCGTCATCAGCATCAGCATCTCAGCAGCAGCGGCAGCATCGTTCAAATGCAATTTTCAATTGAGAAAGTTAAGCGGCAGAGATTGTAAATTCGAGACAAGCGGCTCGGGCCCACATCCACATCCACCGAGAGCTATGTGGTTAGATGCCTCTTCCTCCCGGCGGTAATTGACTTCCTGCAAGGCGCCGAGAACGTTGCAACTCATTAATGCACCTGGAAAAAAGATTTAAGTTGGAATAAGTATAGTTTTGAATATAAACTTAAGAAGAGGTTTTAAAAATGTTTAAAAAAAACGTTAATTGTTGATATAAAAAATACTTTTAAATTGTACATAATATGTATTTTATCTGTGTACCAAACTCTTGGGAGGCACGGCAATTGGAGGTTGGAGGACCAGCATCTGCATCAGCATCAGCCTCAGCGGGTTCTGGCAGTGTGGCCTCTTCTCGTGCTTTTTCACTTTTGGCGCGCGCGACAGTCACTTTCTGCGCCAGTGGCCCAGAAACCGGCATTGTTTGCGGAGCCATCGACTCTAGAGGCATATGTGTATGCAAACTGGAGAGCTGGGAGTAGCAGAAGCAGGAGGAGGAGGAGGAGCAGCAGCAGCAGCAGCAGGAGGAGGAGCACTAATGTTCGATACGATGGCTCAGATTTCTCCACTTCCTTTTGGCCGACGCTGCTGACACAAAACTGTCATCAACATATCAGCGCCGCTTTGGGGAATGTCAAGTGGCCGCGCAGAACAATGGGGCATGGAGCAGCACTGGAGGAGGAGGCTCTGGGATTTCACCTATAGGAAAATCGGCTTTCCCACCAGCTTCCCCGGTTACGGCACACGAAAAAAAACAACAAAAATAAACTAGCAAAAAATGAAATCAAATCCAACGGCGGCAAAACAAACCTAAACAAACTCCACATGAAACGCAGGCCCCCAAACCAGTTGCGGCAGTTTCCTTCCGGAATCAATTATTTTTCACTTTGCTGATTTTTCACGTTCATGGTCACAAATCTGCGGCAACTGCAGCAGCAGCAGCAGCAGCATGCCACAGTGCTCGGTTCGGCAGTGTGTCAGTAGTGGCAACCACTCTGCGTCACGATTGACTGCCTTGTTTTGTATTTCGTAGTTTGTTTCGTGCGCTGTTTTGCTTTGTGTTTTCCATTTTGGCTCTGGCGCATTTTCGTGCCGCTTTTCGTGCGCTTTTCCGAGGAGATAATGCAGCCGCATTTCGTTATTGTTGTTAACGCTTCCCATTTTTTGCGTTAGCGACATTTGGTCGAGTGACAGACAGAGAGACCACCGACCGGTAGAGCTGCGACGACAACGATGATCCGGTAGACTTTTCCGAGAAATTTCTATCCGTCAATTCAACATTAGTTTAATTGGTGAAATTGCCTTTGGTTTTGTTTTTATTTTCATTTATTTGTGGCTCTATTTTGGGTGGCTTTTCGGTTCGGCGAAAGTAACTGGCAACTGCCCGTATGTGGTCATACCGAGGAGGAGCCTGTTACAGTTATATAGTGGCTTCCAGAAGGGTGTCAAGGTGAAGCGATCTGTGCCCCAAAACGAAAGACTTAGGCAACGAACTGGCGGCGAAAAGCCGCCTGTCGCCTGCCGCCTGCCGCAGAGCGAAAGTTATCTAGCCAATTGATTGATTACCAACTTTCTACTGCCAGAGAAATTATAATAAGTGCAATTTGCAATGATTCTGAGACAGGATGGTTGTCGAGCGAAAGCAGAACATATTTTACATGGCTCCAAGGAGATCGAGGCAATTAAGCTACAAAAACCAAGATACAAAATTCGATTGAAGCTTTGAAATTACAGATAAACACACTGATGAAATATGCTGAAATATTTCTAAAATGTATATTGAATCTATTTTGTTTTGTCATTTTATATGAAAGCCCACAAATTTCTTTAGTTTTCGAGTGCTGCCTGCTAGGCATTTCCCTGACATTTTCCCCCATGGCTCATGGTGGCATTGAAATCTTACCTAACCCAAGCAAAGGCCATGGCTTGTGCCACTTTCGGGGCATCGCGCATACGCCACCGATCCTCGCCACCAACAGCAGCTGCACTTCGGCTTTTGCCTCGATTTCGTCTCGGGCTCGGCGGCTTGAGCTCGTCTCTGGCTTCGTGGCGCCTCAACTTAAGCCGCGGCGGCTCTCTTCGCCGACTCTCTTTGGAGGTTTGAGCGCTTTTGGCTCAAACATGTTTGAGTCGTAAGCTGGCTGTTATCACTGAAGCGTCGGCGAGCAAGCCATTTGCCAACGCAATGTTGCGTTGATAAGACGTGTGCCCGAGGGAGAGAAAGGGAGGTAGAGGCATAGGTAGAGAGGGAGATCAAGAGAGCGAGACTATGTTGCGGACGTTGCAACTGCAACTGCAACGGCAGCCGGTTGCGTCTGATAAGAAGCACCCGAATGCCAAATGTATGCCAAATCAAGTGCATTGAACTCGAGCGGGGCCACCGAGCAGCAGCAGTGCGACAGCAGCGCGGCTTGGCGTGGCGTGGCGCTTGCAGCGCAGTCACAGCGTCCGCAGATCCTTTTTCCGGCTGGAATCCTGCTACGCAAATCTCTCAGTTGCAGTCGCGGCTGCCTCAGTCAGTGCTGCTGCTGCTGCTGCTGCTACTGATGCTGCTGCTGCTGCTGCTTCAGTCGCTGTTGCGAGTTCAATGACATTTCACCTACTTGTATTCAAATTTGTGTACAAATTGAGTTGCAAACAGCACTTCTGGGAGAAGTCTGGTCCTGGGGCCTTAACTCTCGCTTTCAGGACACTTTTCCGAGGCTTCAATGGCTCAAAACCGAGACAGGGACAGCCAAAGGATAGAGAGAGGGAGAGAGAGCGGTAGAGAGATCCGCAAAACTGCAAAGCCAAGGCAGCAGCAGCAGCAGCAGCAGCAAATTTATAACCAAACTTTCTAAAGTGTGAAAAGGCAGCGGAGGGAAAAATAAGAAACATTAAAATTAAACAAGAACTCACAGCTCGTAAAGCTCGTAAAGCTGCTGCTGACGCTGATGATGATTATGATGATGATGGTGATGGGGATGATGATGGTGATGCTGCTCTGCTGCGCGCAGAATCTGCAGCAGAAAGAAATTTTTTACGGCCTATCTGCGGCGCTGCTGCCTACGATTCGGAGTTGCCCCCTCTGCCCGCCCCTCTGGGGGCTCTTACTCTTTTTTTTTCGGCCTTTTATTTTTTCGTTTTTGAGAGAATTTGAGTTTTGGAGTCGGTTTTTTTTTAAGGGCAATTAAAAAGTTGTCGAGCTGCGTTGTCGATTGTCTGTTGTCCGTTTGTCTGTTTGCCTGTTGTATTACCGCTGTTTGGCCAAAAATGTACCGTTGCCTTCTTGCCCAGATGTTGTTTTTGGGTTTTTTTTTTTGGGCCCGATTTGTATAGGCCTATCGCGACGCGTTTTGGCTTTCTTCAATCCACCGAGCGCGGCACGGGTCTGGTTTATGGCTGTAATTGAATTTTGAATGCCCCCAGGTACAGTGCACTTTGCCTACATGCAAATCTAAGACTTGGCTGGCCTTAGAGAGTATATCTAGTCTCTTGGTTTTGAGAGGTATCTGGTGGATATGTACTTTTAAAGAGCCTTAAACATCATTTGTAATGGGGAATTTAATCTATTTTAATGATGATAAAATATCTAAAATTACAATGAATAACCAATATAATTATCTGATAAATAAATAAGTACAAACATAAATATCGAAATACATTTTGCATACATTATTGCTTTAAAAGCTTTCCATGCTATATCCATTTCATACATGATTAATATCCCAATTTAGATTTCTTCTTCTCCCCATTTTTCGGAAAATCCATATACACAGTGTGTGGGCGGGGGCGTGGCCTTGGATTATTTGCCAAATAGTTCCGCCAATTTGCACTGAAAACTGCGGCAAATATTATATTTTTCGTAGCGATATGCTGCGGGTGGGCGTGGACCGCGGGGCGTTTGTTTGATTTGATTTAATGAATTGAGTTGAATTGAAATTTTCTGTTTGGCTTGTGCGTCGCTTCGATTTTTATTTGGCCAACACAAACAGTCGGAAGAGCGCCGCAGCGAACCGCGAAATTTCTCTTCCTTGTGTTTCCCGACACCCATTCTCAGTGTGTGTGTGTGTGTGTGTTTGGGAGTGTGCATGACCTACCTTTAGGAGGCAGTCGATCCAGCATCCGCTGGCCAAGCGGACTTTAATCTGAAGCCTCGCCACTGAGATATTAAAAACATAAAAGGAGCAAGGGGAAGTTGATATATCCTTAAAAGTTTGCTATTTATTTATCCATTTTCAAGCATATTCAAACTCTGAAAGCATATATGTAGCTTTTGATCAGGTAGAAACTTGGGGAAAAGTCTTGGTTTTTCACAAAATTTCAATAAAATTGGTTAATAAATCCGACAATAAAGGGACTGTTGCCTGCTGAACCTGGCAATATATGTATAAGAAGAGGCTGATCTCTGATCATTGTCAAGGATCACCTTATTTTGCACTCGGAAAATCGGGAAAGCAAGGTGACGCCCTCCGCCAGAAGAGGTCTGCATCTATCACGAAAGTGATGGGAAAGGCTTGGACCTCCGTGCATCCTAGCCCGGCTTGTGACCCTCCTGCTGTCCGATTTCCAAGAGAAGAAAGTAAACCCGAAATATGTTTCATTCCAACAAAGGCAGAACCAGACTGGAAAACGCAACGATAAAGCCTGAACTGGCTTTATAATTAACAATATTGAGATAGTTCCTTAAGGTTACTTTTAATACCCATTTTCATGGCCATTTCCTAATAAATTAAAACTCAACTCAAAATATGTCGCTGGGCTCATGTTTTTTCTGTTTTAAATTAAAGTTACAGGAAAACTCAATTGCAGTCACCGCTTTACTGTACAATTTTTGATGTTTAAAGATTGTAGAACTTTTGGTGGGGATTCCCCGCCCAGAACCCTTCGCATAGACGAGTTTCTTCGCACTGGATCATGGGAGCAGCGCGGAGAGCGCAAGTCGGCGGTATATTTAACAACTTTCGGAGATGCTTTCACTTCGCAGCCGCAATTTGGCAGCAGCTGCTGCTGGCACTTCTTCCGTATGACAGCAGCAGCAGCAGCAGCAGCTGCAGTGCCTCCCAGATACCTCTCAGCTAGGTGCATCCTTCCGATAGTTATTCTAATCCCCAATCCCATCCCCATCCCTGTCAATCAATCAGCCGTAGGCGGGGGGCAGGGGAACCCAGTAATAATTGGTGGACAAATCGCTCGCACTGCGGCTCTGCGATGGCAGCAACGTGAATATAAGATCATTAGCATAAATAATGGTTAAAGCCAAACACTAACACCGCCGCGCATTACGTACCTGCCCCCCGTGTCTCTGTGTCTGTGTGTGTGTGTGTGTTTACAACACACATTTCAAAAGTCGGTGACTGTGGCACTGAGTTAGTAGTGCGTTAAGTCAACGAACGCAGTCGCGCAGACGCCGGCAGCAGTCGTGGCTGCCGAGGCAGCGCCGGCCGCGGCTGAGGCAGCATTTGCGGCAGCGCCAAGAAAGAGCTTGGCGCTTTGGCTTCCAGCAGCATGTCTTGGGAGCTTGGAGCTGGGAATGGCCTGGGCACAGCCACTGCCACTGCAGGCCAGCAAAATAATTATGGATATAATCTTTGTTTAAAAATTAACATTTGTTTAATTGATTAATTTAGGACACCCAAGGAATAACTATAGTTTAATTTTGAGACAAGAAATTAATCTGCGCCTAAAATATTAGCGCCTAAATATTATTCAAGTAATTTATTTATGGGCCTGCCTCTGCTTTTATTTAAATTGTAACAGTTCTAACCTATAGCTTATAATTAAAATATTTAAATCAAATTAAATATTAATAAATTATATTCCCAAGAGATATATTTTATACGAACTTTAATACATTTGTACAGTTTTCCCAGGGAAAAAAGTGAGAAAACCAAAAAGGAAGAATACAGATGCGTTTAAAAACATATGTTATAATTCTTCTAAAAAAATATATAGTTAGTTATAGTTGCCTTTCACCTTTTGTAGTCCCCATAACCCACAACCTTATATATCTTATCAAACTCCTTTTGATCAACTTTTCTCCCCGTGTGCGCCTCGGACTGGATGTCATCAGTTGGAATTGGTTCGGATTGGATCGCTGTGCGGCGGCTTTTGGCGACTGTCCTCGGTGGGTTTTGCATCGCTTTGCATCGGCTTTCACAAACGTTGCTGCTGCATGCTGCTGCCCCATGGCGCGGCGCTGTCTTGAATTGGTTTCGCATTTTCGGTTCTTTACGTCCGAGTCTGTCGGGTTTTTCTTTTTTTTTTTTTTTTGGCAAAGCAAACTCTGGCAAGTTTATTGAACCTTTCTTGGCTCAGCCGGCTCCACCGCTCTCAGCTGGGCGCCATTCATCATTACCATTCTCATTCTCGTTGTGATTATCGCTCCGCTCTACGAGACTTTCTCCGGCGACGTCGTCATCCATTGTTTGGCCACTGCCCTGCTTAGGCTGCAATGGGAGTTGGTAGTGGGTAGTGGGAAATGGGAGCTCCGGCCTGGCGCCCACCTGAAATTCCTTGTTTGTTGAGTCTTATCAGGGTAGAGGCAGGGCAGGAGCAAAAGCCAGAGCTGGCACCGAGAGCACCTCTTCGCGGCAGTTAAGCCAAGAGACTGTCCCCGGAAAGTCGGTCAAAATGTTCGGTGTAAATATTTGCGAGCAATTTAAGCTCTTTTTTTTTTGCGCCCGCCTGATAAGCGTTGTTACACAACGTGATCCCCCTGCCTCGGAGTGGCCCACGTGACGTGGTGGTGTGGGTACCCGGCCCCCTGTTCAGGACAGCGGCGCCGTAAGGCGACACCGGAAGGGCTTGGCCGGGGCTGCTAGAACCGCTGACCCAGCGAGTTTCTGCAACGCATCAACAAATCCGTTCCGAAATCCGATTCGAGGGCAACGATCTTAAGGGGAAGAGGTGGCCACTGGCCACAGTTCCTGATGCTGCAACAGCCGGCAATCATTATGGTTATGTGACACACAAGTGTCGTTGGCTGGGTTTCAGCTGGAGGTTGGTGTTGCTGTTGGCCACCAAAATAAAACAAAAAGACCCACACACACACACACGTAGAGAGTAGAAAAAATTTCACCGCTTAACGATCGCTGCACGTTCAAGGGCCTTACGTAAAGAGCAAGCCAGGCCGATACGATCCAATCCGATCCGATCCGAGCCAACTATAATGAAGCGGGCCGCATTAAGTCTTGGCCCTTTATGCACAATGCGCATGAAATTAATTTTGATTGTCGCATATTGTCCAATCCGGCCGAGGGCCATTACATCGCTTAGCACACCCCCGGGCGGAGGAGCAGCAGCCCCAGTTACAGATACAGATACAAATAGGGCTGCAGATACAGATACAGATACAGATGCGGGGCAGATCAACGGCCGCAGTTGGTCAATTTAAAATTCAGTGTTTTCCATGTTTTGCATAATATAAATGCCTACCAAATGAAAAAAGGAAAAAATGAAAAAAAAATATATACAGATCGATGAAAAAATCATTCGAAAATTAATGTAACTGGCGCTTGAATGCGCCTGCCGATGCCCTTGCTAGTGGTTGTGGCATATGCGACTTTTGAGAGCAATTGGATTTATAAGTAACAAGATTATTTTGGATTAAGTTAAAAAAAATATATCCAACAATTTATGGAGAGGAAGGATTCATTTTTCAGGCACTTTTGCTTTTTAAAAAGTATTTTATATATTTATTCAATTAATAATGTAAACATTTATAAAGATTAGTAGACTCTGCTCTATAAGAAATTCAACTGTGTCATGTCAGGATAAAATAATCAAAAAGAGGGAACAGTTTGCTAGAGCAAACTATTATCTAAATCTGATGGCCAAATAAAGTTAAAGCTTAAGTAAAGTGTATGGGATGCATGAACCCCCCACTCCCCCCAAACTGGTAAGGGCATCCACCTGTCGGTTTCAAGAGTCTGGAGCCTCGGCCAAGAGTCTTCTTTGGCGTTCACTTTGGGCAGATATTGTGACACGCTTTTAGAGTCGCCCCCGGTGGTAGCGCAGCTCTTTAGGCAATATTTCTACTTTGCATAAGTAGAAATTTTGGTTGGACTTCGAGTTGGGTTTTTGGGCTTGAGCTTGGCTTTGGCTTTGGCTTTGGCTTTGTCTTTTATTTGCATTTCGTTGCCATTGCGGTCATTAATTTTATTTATTTTCGTTTTTAAATCAAAACTGGTTGCTGGGCCCCGAGTGTTTGCTGTTGTTTGCCGTTGTGTTGTCAGGGACTCGCTGGGTTTGGGCTCGGGGCCCGAAGATTGGATTCATAATTTGTCATCGAATGCGTTTGTAATTTGAGGTGATTAAGCACTTTTGGCTTTGTGTTGGTCGTTTTGTGTTTGCTTTGGTTTGAAGTCTTTCGGCCGACTTAATTTTAGTTTCTGTGTGTTAGTTTTGATTTTTATTTATTTATTTATTTTTTTTTTATGTATTGAGAGGGGGTTTGCACTTTCTCCAATTAAAATTAAATTAAATAATCACTTCAAGTCGCTGGCTGGCTTACTCTGAAGGGCCCCTTGAATATATAATTTTTATATATATTTTTTTTATTTTATAATTTTATATCTAGTGTTGTGTTTATTTTAAATAAATCAATATCTTGCTTTATAAAGCCTCAAAAAAAACATTAACTATAAATTTATAAGCTTCTCTTGAAATTCTGTAAGTTTTAAGGAAACATTTAAGCTTTTATTATTAAAAAATAGATATATATATATATATATATAAGAAAAGCGAAAAGGAACTGATACCAATTTAGAAATTATATGCATCTTTTTGGGACCAGATCTAGGTCTTTGGCCGATTTAAGATTAATATCTTGCTGTGACTCTGAGCTCTCCCCACAGGAAGCCAAAAAGGAAGAGGAACTAGTTGACACCAACCCCTCCCTCGGGCCGCTTTCAGAGTCACAGTCACAGTCACAGTCGCAGCCGCAGCCGGAGCAGTGAAGCGCAGCAGCAAGTTGAATAAACTTTGCACAGAGCGTGGATAAAAATTAAGCGCTTGAATTATCGTTTTGAAGGCCATCGCGGTATGAAAATGATCGCCGATCGAGGCTAGGCATGCGCAATAGTGGAGCGGATGCCGAGGCGGAGACGGAGACGGAGACGGTGCCAGAAGCTGGAGCTGGAGCTGTTGCTGGAGCGGAGCCAAGTCAAGTCGCGGGCCAACGGCAACCGCCAACGCCACCGCACGGGCGGGCGTGTGTGGGGGGGTGGGGATGTGAGGCGACGCTCAAAGTGCACAAAAGTTCAATAAACTAAAAAAGTGTCTTTTAAAACAGGTAAGCACACACACACAGGGGGCACACTCGCACACCACCGGCCAGATAGACTGACAAGCGTGCGGTGTGTGTGCTCAACATGTGTACATTGTCGCCGTGCTGCCGCTGCTGCTGCTGCTGCTGCAGTTGAGGTGTAAAGCGAAATGCAGTTCTTGTCAAGCAAGCTGCTGTGGAGCGAGGAGCCCCGATACTATATAGTAGCCATCGTTATATAGCTGGCATACCGCCGGATTCCAATCAGAATCGGCATTGTCAGCAACCGGGGCGTATGCGTAATATGGTCAAAGAAAAGGGCACTTTGTATTTTAAATGGAAATCTGTATAAAAGGGTGATAAAAGTTTTAGTTTCTTTATCTCCTAAATCAGATTAAATAATCAGAGCTTACTCAGAGCTCATTACGGGTCTTAGTCTTTGACCATATATGCAAATATATATTATATATTCATTTTAAGATATTCATCATTAATAAATATTGTAAATTAAAGCCCAAGTAAGCATAATCAACATAAACTATAGCCAGATTACAGGATTATCCCATAATCACCTCCCTTTTCGGGATGCAAAGATCCCCCTTGAGGCTGGATGCCTTCTGGATTTCAATTCCGATTCCGAAACTTTCTCGTGGAGTGAAATGCCACCTTACTTGGTGTGCCACACCAGAAATCAGAAATCCACTGAACCATCAACCTTTATTGTGCCACAAAGAATCTTGAGGCTGCTGCTGCTGCTGCTCCGACTCTGCCTCTGTTTCTGTCTCTGCCTCCGTCTCTGTTTCGAAGTCTAGAGGTTTATTGAACCTTAGCTTTCGTTTTTTGTCGACCGACAGCGAAGGCCAGCTGATTGTGGCTCCGATTCTCCAATTCCCCAGCTGGGGAGCGGCTTTCTACGCGCTCGCCTAGAACCTCAACAAGAACTGCTAATTGCTAGCTGGCTGCCTGGCAGATGCACCATCACCAGAGCTCTGACTCTGACTCTCGCTCTGCCATTAAGTGATTTCTTATGCGGGACCGGAGTCAGTCAGTCGGTGCTCCAATTCGGCTGACCCAGAGCTAGAGCCATTCGAAATGCTTTCATATTCAAAGTATCTGCTGGAAGACCCACTAAAAAGTGAAGAAGCGAGAGTTGGCGATGACGTTGGATGGCTCTTGGCTGTTGGCCGATGGCTTTGACTTCGACTTCGACTTCGCAGCGGCAACGGCGGCTTTCTAATTGTTGTTGCTGCTCAGCTGGGAGCCGTCGAGCAGCTGATTAGAAGTTCCCCCCCCTCTCGGAGCAGCCTCGGCCATGGCGGGATTGGCAAAACCACTTGGCCAGCAGCAGCAGCAGCTCAGCCGGCTGAGAGCACAGATGGCCAAGAGCTGAGCTGGCTGAGCTGGCGACTGCGAAGCTGGCCGAGACTGCGGCAGTGAGCTGGGCTTGTCTTTTGGCTTTGAGCCAAGCGTTGAATACAGATGAGAGTTCGTTGACCGGTAAAGTTTTTGAAGTTTATTGCTGCTACCGCTGCTGCTGCTGCTGCTGCTGCTGTTGCTGCTGCTGCTGCTGCTTTTGCTGTCCATTGGCCCCGCTTTCAGTATGCCAAATATGCAGTCGGCCACTAGGAACTAGGAACTGGGAACTGGGCCTAGAGGAGGCTCTGACTCGACGCCACTCAGCCTCGGCTTTTGCTGGTTCATTGGCCAAGAACTGCGAACGATCTCAGCAAATCCGAGACGGATCAATGTACGGCCAAAAGCAAGTAGTTCTATTTCGGGCCCGGCGCTTAGATATTTTTGGCACGCTTCTTCCGGTGGCGACGTCGACGACCTTTCGGCGAATTCACCGCCCGCCGCCACCCACTGAAATCGATTTGTATTCGTCTCGATGGAGATCTCAATCGAGATCTTGATTTGTTTTGCTTTTGGAACGCTCAACGTCGACCGGTGGAGCAGTGAGAAGTGAACGCTGGCTGGCTGGCTGGCTGGCTGGCCGGCTGAGCTTTTCGTCTCGTTTGGGGTTGACAAACTTTTCGGCGTTTCGGCGGTTCGGCGATTCCAAGTGGAGCCAAGATCAGCTGTGGTTATTATGTAACGCAAAAAGTCAACGCAATTTTGTGTGCTGTTTTGACGCCGAGTTTATTGACTGCACAGCTTAAGTTTGCCTTCATTTTGTTTGAATTTGTATTTATTTATTTGGCCAACAATTGGCCACTTTCATCGACCCTCACCCGAAAATGGGTGTACAGGATGCGAGAATACCAATATTTTCAAGCAGAAGTCCTGGCTGAGGGGAAATATATATGTGTTTCGATGGCTGGCAAAGTGAAAATTATAAAAAAAAAAAAGTTCTTCATGATTTCAGCATAAGGAAATATGTGCAAGCTAAAATGTATATTTAAATAAATGGGATTTATATTAAATTTATAGAAAACTTCACAAACAAAGGTTTAAATATCTACACTTTCATTATATTTAAACTTTTGTTTATCTATTTCACTTTAAATTTAATATAAATCATATAAATTTTAATATAAACATTTATGTTAAATATATAAATATAAAATCCACCCCTTTCAGCTCAATTTAAAGCATACAATATGGTAATATTTTCCATATATTTAAGATAATATTTATATGAGATTCTCATTAAATATGTTATGAATTATTGCTCTCAGCATTAATGATTTAATGTAGAATATATTCTACTAATATTGAAATACTAAGCAAACTCCTAAAGATAAAATCCTCCACCACTCTTGCCTAGTTTCGGTTTAAAAATTCATTGAGTGCCGTCCAAAAGTTTATTGACTTTTGATCCCCACGCATTATTGTTGGGGTGGGTAATGGTTATTTTTGTGTATTTTTTTTTTTTTTGCCAGCTTTGCTGCCGCTTTTGCGCAATCGTTGTTTTGACTGCTCATAATGCATACGTAACGGTATCGACAGGAAGTCGCCGCCGCCGTCGTCGTGTCCGAGGTTGCTGGATGCGGCTGTGTGCCGGTGACTGCGACTGCGACTGCGACTGTGGCTGTGGCTGTGGCTGCCTGCTGCCGCAGGAGTTCATTCAATGCCGGCTGCCGCCTGCCGCCGGGTTCCAGTTTTCGCGGGGTCGTTGCCAGAGCCAACGACGACGCTGAGCACGTGCTGCGCGGGATCCCCAAGGTTGGCCAGTCACTCGAGGAAGTAGTCCCCCTAAGCTGCCAAATCAAATCGTTTCCCTTTTGGGCTTCCATTCCCATCGAGTTCGTGTGTCATTGAAGTCTTTCGTTTGCACGAGGCGCGGCGCCGACGCTGAGAACGCAAAATGTGTTCTGTCGTCGTATGAATGTGAGTGTGAGTGTGAGTGTGAGAGTGTGTTTGTTGCCAACACAGCTCGGTGCTCCCAACTCCCGTCTCCCGTTTGCCGCCTCCCATTCCCCATTCCCCATTCCCCACTCTCCGTTCCGCGTTCTACGTTCTCCGTTCTTCGCCCCCTCCTCCGGCCCGCTCCCCTTGCCGCTGGTTGCCAGTTTTCTGGTTTGGCAGCTGCTTCTTGGGCACACACGCACACTGGCTCGGTGCTCGCTCACAGCTCCGTGTCGTCGTCGTCGTCGTCGTTGTACCTTTGCACTGGTATATGTAGGTCTACGTCCGATTTTACTTTCACTTTTAAAGGTTTACGAACTTTTCTGTTTACAAGTCAGGCCGCAGCCGCGCAGCCGCTGTCGAAGCCGGCGGCAGCTCCAGAGCAGCAGCAAAAGCGACGTCAGCAGAGTGGAAGACCAAAACCAAGACGGATGCTATGTTGGGGAATTATTTGGAATGGATTTTAGGGGGGGAAGAGGAAGATCCTACTTCCTGCTGAAGATCCTTTTGCTTAGATTCTCTTCCGGAAAGTCCCTGCCTAACTTGCTTGTATTGTGATCTTTGGCATCCTCTGATCTTGCAGCTTGCAGCTCTTCCCTCACCATCTAGTCCATCCTCCCACCTCTCTCTTAATTTGTTCCACTTGGATTTGCTACTCTTCTCCCCCTAAAAATCCTTCTTCCTCATCTATTCCTCCTCGCCCCAAGTCCTAAAACTACACCCCAAGGCTCTTCCTCCTAAACCTACTCCTTGCGCCTTTCCTCCTCCGCCTGCTGAGTCACTGCTGCCTTGCACAAGGAAGTACTGCTGCTGCAGCGACTTCCTTGACATTGAAGCCAGGATTTTGGCCCGCAAGCGCACTCGCCTCGGAAGTGAACAGCGGCTTTTGCCCGGCTTGTGTGTGGCTGTGTGTGTGTGAGTGAGTGCTGTGCCGCGCTGGGTGTGTGTTGTGTGCTGCGAGTGCTGCTTTTTAGTCGGTCGGTCATTGACCGTTGCGGCTGAGACGCACTGACGCCGCTGCCACTGGCATGGCCACGCTGGTGTCCGCCGCTGCTGTTGCTGCCGCTGCTGCTGCTGCTGCTGCCACCTCTGTTATCCTGCCATCTAAGTTGGCCCAAAGCCAGAAAGAGACGAGAGAGAGTGGCAAGCACTGTGATGATGACGACAACATTAGCTGTCGCTGCTACTTCTGCTGCTGCTGCTTCTGCTGCTGCTGTAGCTGGTGCTCTGGCTGTTGTCTACCAACTTGTTGGACAAGTTGACGGCCTACGTGAGTGTGCATTGCATTGATTGGGCTGGGGGCGAAGGCGGTGTCGGTGTCGGTGGCGGTGGCGGTAGCAGGCGAGGGGAATGGTGAATGGGGAATTGGAGGCCTGTGCGTTTGCGTTTGCGCAAAAGTCAATGAACTCCCATCTCCATCTCCATCCAAACCAATCCAATCCGAACCATAGCACTCCATGCGGCCAGAGTTGGGGGCGTCTCTGTGGTGTCTCGTGTGGAATTTGCGCTGCATTTGGGAATGTAGGTAAGCCACTTGTTGTTGTCTCCTAACCTTTTTGCAATGCATTAGGCAACACACACACACGGCCTCACTGTCAACACTTGGCCCGCCACAGCCACAGCCGCAGGCAGAGAGCCAGAGCCAGGCCAGAGCTTGAGCCGCAGCCACAGCCACAGCCACAGCCAGTCGCCGTCAGTCTACATCTCCTCCTTCTCCTTCTCCATCTCCATCTCCTGCCTGATGGCTTCGAGTGGAGTGGAGTGCATTGATCTCGCCATTGAGTGTGAGTATGTTGGGGGGATTGCATGACACAATGTCGTTGGCACAGTGACCGGAAAACAGAGTGACTTAATGACTGACTTTTCGCTTTTATTTTTCTCATATTTTGTTTATAAAATCAATGCTGGCCAAGCCCCTCTTTTGCCAGCCCAGGAGCCCAGCCCTTGCTCTTGCCCCACTGCCTCCTCAGCTGCCATAGTGATAGTCATAGCCATGGCTCAGCCATGTGGCCATAACCAAAGCCATAGCCATAGCCATAGCCCACGGTTGTAGGCCAGCGGTCAATGACCGGCGCGCTTGCCAGCGGCAGCCGGCAGCGGCAACTCAACCCGTTGAACGACCCACTGAACCAACTTGTCATTTGACCATGTCGCCAAGCTGCAGCAGCAGCACCGATCGGTTGGTTCCAGGCCCAGCTCCTGTCCCAGTCCCTGTGCCCCATGTCCTGGGGCATCCATAATCAGTGGTCTTTATGGGGTAATTACACACGCAGACAGTTCACTTGGCCAGGCTAATTGCATTTCACCCATTTGTCAATGCCACGGGTGGGGCTCCTCTCAAGATGAATGGTGGTCGGAACGATCGGGGCCCCGAATCGATGTCAATTACCTTGCGAAAGTCGCAATAATAAAAGCATAATGAGAGGCCACAGAGAGAGAGAAAGAGAGGCTCAGAATTTGGCAATGGGGAGGAAAGTACATTTGAAGCTGCTTCTCTCTTCCAATTTTCAGCATTTCACGTTGCTGCCGCTGCTGCTGCTGCTGCTGCTGCTGCAGTTGTGGCAATTAAATTTGGCCTCAAAAAAGCCGCCACGCAGCCGCAAGGAGAAAACCTGGAGCCAAAGCCACAATCTCGGCGGGGTCAGCTGCCGCTGAATGTCCCCTCGGGAAATTGAGATGGAATTGAAGATAAAGAGACCCCTGAAAGCTGCTTTGCAGGATGCGATCCTTGCCCCTAGGCGGAGTACCCGCGTGCATTATGACCCACTCACCCCGGCACTGTTAGAGAGTCGCGTACCCCCCGCCCGGGGGCTTCCCCTTTGGGCAGCGCGACAGAGATTTAATAATGAATATTTAATATATAAATTTAATAAAGATTTAATTGTTTATTTGGGCCAAAAAAACATCAAAAGCTTGTAGTTCCAAACACCCAAGGGATCAGAGAACATTATCTATTCGCAGCCAAGTTGGCTTACTGATTACGAGAAACCTGGCTAATTTATGGGCGTTGCTGCGGAGATACTTTCCCAGCCGTGGCCTGGGCGGTGCATTTGCATGCGCCCCATGAATCGCACGGACCGCGTCGCAATTGCATGCTGATGCTGATTATCATGCCCCGCCCGTCGCCGACTCGTTTGATGTTTGTCACTTTATATAACGCGACGCACTTGTCAGCACTGCGACAGCTGCAGTGCAGCAGCAGCAGGGACAGGAATCGGAGCCAGAGTCAACTCTGGCCAGTGCTTTCCCTAGTTCACGGCCTTGATGGGGCCACACATGGACACAAGCATCCTGGCTGTGTGTTGGGTCTCTGGGAAATACTACATATGTACACTACTGGCCAAAATAATAGGTACCCAGGTGAAGGTTTTGTTTCAAGCCTCCTAAAACTTTTTAAATATAAAATAAACCTTCAACTCGTGTGCTTATTATTCTGATTATTCTGATATGTATACTTGTAGTTAAAAATATGAAATATATTGTTGAATTCTAGGAGATTTAAGTCTCAGCCTTAAAAGAAATATTCTTGTTTTCCTGCAAACAGAATAAAATTAATTGATTAAAAACCAAGTTTGGCTTATTATTTTGGTACCCATGACACCAGGTTATATTATCTTGGGTTAATTACTATTTAAAATAAGTTCAAATGTTTATTATTTAATTGGAATGAAGAGCAAAACTTAAACTTACTGTATCATTTACTTAATAAAGTTAAATAAAGACAGTGATTGGAAGTAAGAAATAACTGATAAGGGATGCAAAGCGAGGACAATCAATCCTTTCCTTTGGTGCTCCACTATATCGAGCACAGACTTAGCCAACTTAATCTATCTGAGGCGGCTTTATGAAGCAATCTTTTACCCAAACTGACAGCCTTTTTGCGGAGGTAATGTTTGTGTTCCCCCCGATCTTCGAGTGTCACATGGAGAATGGGTGGGAATGGACACTACCAAACCTTTCAAAACAGACTTTTGATATATTTATCTGTACTATATATTTCTAAGCTCAATATTTATAGGGATATATAGCTAGGGTCAACAGACATCTGTATGTCACAGGCACATAATTTAATGTCAAATAACTTTCAGCTTTATAAGCCAAATTTTGAGGCCCTTTCTCCCCCCAATCAATGTATATAGAGATCTTTGTGTTACGAGTTTTTCCTTATCCTTATCCTAGACACAGCGAGAAAACGATACAATTTTCCATTTATCAAAATAACCGAAAAACTTCATTAGGGTAAACCCCTGGGAAAATCCTTTCACGATTTCCATCTGGCCAGAAGTATCTGCAGGGTATCGGCACCCGGCTGCCCCCCGTGCCACACCGAGTGTGACATTTCCATTTCAATTTCAATTGAAATCTGTCGTCGTAATTGAATTGACAATCGCCAACGCGCTGAACACCCGCCAAACCGATGACATTGTAGCCGCTCAGGCGCAATTCATGCAAATGGCAAATGGCAAATGGAAATGGAAGCTCGAGATGAGAGATGTGTTAATCCCGCCCCCTGATTAGTGCACCCCCGCACGGGGCAGGGGCAGGGGCAGGGGCACTTGGCACTTGGCACCTTCAATGCGAGCGCGGGAGCGTTGCACAATCATTTCATTGAGCTTGTCAGTCGGTCAGTCAGTTGCTCAGTCAGGCAATCGATCGATCGATTGATCGCTCGATCGCTCGATCGATCCTGGCACTGGCACTGGAACTGGCTGCGACTGCGACTGCCACGGCAGCAGCAGCGGCGACTGCAGCAACAGCCACTCTGACTCTGACTGTGACTGTGACGGCGACTGCAACTGCGGCTGTGTCTGTGGCACTGGCACTGGCACTGGCATTATCCAATGCCTAGTCCAAGGCCTGGTCCGGGCCATATTTGCAATTTCGAAATTATCATATTATTATTCGCAATTCGCGATTGCTAAATAAATAGTAGTGAGTGCGTCGTAATCAGAGGCTGTCGGGCCTAAGAGCTGCAGAATCGTTTGGCAACACCTTTCTTTTAATGTTTAGTTCTTTTGTTTAATAAAACAAATTAATTAAAGTAATTCGGAGATATTTTCAATGAATAAAAGAGTTAGAAAAGTTAAAAAAGAGTTAGAGGTGGCAATCGGTTGGCTTGGTTTTTATTTTCAGGTTGCTATCTATTTTCTTCTAGTTTTTATATCTCTGAATTGTCTTTGAAATATATTAATTAATTAATTAATTATTATAATATTAATTAATAATAGTTTTGAAAATATATTTAAAAAGAGGCAATAATATTTTCCGGTTGCGGTTTCTTTTGGGTCTTCTTCCTCATCTCAACGCATAAATAAAATAAATCTTATGTTTACATCAAGCTTAAACTATAAACAAACAAATAAATAAAAAATAAAAGAAATAGTACAAATTATGGTAGTCATTTTTGGCCCAGTTGTCCCTCCTTTTTTGGGGCCCTGCTGCCCTTGCCCTTGTCTGTGCTGGTGGCTGGTGACCTTCAGGCGTTTTCCATGGCAGGTAGGAAATAGCCATAAATCGAGGCAGCCTTGGCTGAATTTTTCTTTATGATGATACCTCTGCAGTAGCCAAGAATGCCAAAGATGGAGCCCCAGACCCAGAAAGATCAATGAACGCTTTCAATAGGAAATTGAAATTGAAATCGAAATCTCAAAGAAGAAAAAATATAAAAATAAAAATCAAAATAAAGCCAATGAAATGAAATCACCCCGGCAGGCAGGCAGGCAGGCAGATCGCTTTGTCATCGGCACAGATCGATTTCGGTTTCTGTTTGCGACGTTTTCTTTCGTTTCTGCCTCTAATATATGCGATGATTAGCGGATTAGTGGGCTGGTTATGAGCGATTAAAGAGCGTCGCTGTGGCTCCGCTTCGGACTTGGAATTGAAATTGAAATTGAAATTGGACTGCTTCAGTTTTAGTTTTAGTTTTAGCTTCAGCTTTGGCTTTGCGACGGACCGCGATTCGTTGACCCCGCCGATGCAGAACCTTGGAATTAGCATGAAGCTGCTGCTGCTGCTGCTGCTGCTGCTGCTGTGGCGGGTGCTCTACATCAGTGGCAGGGTGGCGGCTCCCTCTCCTCCTAGATAACTCCTACTACATATGCCCAGGTGATCTTAGTTATACCCTTCCGTTTCCTTCAGGATCAAGGCTATCATTCTAAGGGATTAATGTCTGAATTTAATTTTTATTATTAATATAATAAAAATTATTTTATTTAAATGAACACATAAAATACACGATCATGCTTTGAATTTCCATTTTGTTTGTAAATTCAAGAGGCCTACAAAATGTCAGGATTAAATCAGGGTGACAGTCGCCGGCCCCAATGGTCTTTCGGGGATCTACCCGGGGGCCTGAAAACCCCCGGACTCCGACTCGGACTTCTAATCCACACGATGACTTCATTGAGCTCGAGACTATCTGCGTGGCCGAGTGCTGGGCCGGGCAGGTGTCGAAACAATGTGTGGCGGGCAGCTTAATTAGAATGTTGCCACATATTTAGAGCCCCAGCCCGAGTCCGAGTCCGAGTCCGAGCCAGCAGCGGCGAAACGCGCTCGAATAAAAGTGTCAGAACAAGTTGAGGCGGCAATTTGTCAACCGGCAACTGCAACTCAACCTGCTAGACACGCGGCTGGTGCCCACTTTGCATTCGAAATGCAATTTTTTGCATACGCCGAGCTACAGATACAGATGCAGATGCATTTACAGAAACAGATAGAGATACAGATACATATGCTTATTACAGATACAACCAAAAATTTCCGCCAGCTCTCAGATATTTTTTTTTTTCTTCGCATTTTCTTTTGGGGGGGTTTTTGGCCAGCCTCTCGGCCTGGTGAGTGTGTGTCCATGTCCATGGATCCGTTCATGCGCAAGGTTTTTGGCTGCAGCCACTCGCCGGTCTCCGGTCTCCGATCTCCGATCTCTGGTCACTATTCACTTCGGCCACCCGCCACCGACGGGTGCATTGATCTCAAAATGGCTCAAAAGCCGTTGAACTGCTCACAGCAGCCGCGGCGGCACTGGCTCTGCCCCTCCACCCGGTCCGGTCTCCGGCGATTAACTTGGTTCGCATCGGATCTGAGCGGATCTGGGCAGATCAGAACAGAACCCAAGCCTAAAGCTATAATAGATTATGGTATATCCGGTCTTAAAATCAAGGCTCACATAAAAAAGGAGTCTTTCTCTATATATATATATATATATATGGTATGATATATATATCTGCAACGAAATCGAGAATGAAATGAAAATGTGACCGCATGTAAATTCTTTGAATTTTATTGCCAGCTCTCCGACGAGAATGTATCTGGCAGTTGCTGGAATCCGCGGGCACGTTCTTTGGGTGGCTGCCGGGGCACTTCTACGTCGTTTGTAGTTCGTAATCGTTGTAGTTGGATGGGTTAAACGAACGCTGGCTTGGCCTATGAAAGATGTCAAGGTATCTGTAAAATTCGTATTCGATTTTGTACGCCAATCACATTCATTCCGAACGAGCGACGAGCCAAGCCGAGTCATAGATTGGCATACAAAGCCACTAATTGCGGGAGTTGCAGTTGGAGATGAATCTAACGCTGGATGGAGCTGGTTAGATAAAGCTCCCTTCGCCGTACTTTGATCGAGGTGTCGTCTTCTGCCAAACCAAAACTCAGAGTCAGCTGCTGGGCTATCGAAAAACCCGCTGACTACTGCGAACCACTCACTACTGACCCACCGACTGACTGACTGACTGACTGACTGACTATTCATCGGGGCTGTCGAGGAGGGCCCGTCCATACTGGGGCGGGTTCGGGTTCTGCGGTTTCTTAGCTTCTTAGCTTCAACCTTGGACTTTGTAGCGCAACGCGAGATGCTCCATTAAGGGCCGCAAATAGTTGGACACAGCACATTCGGGAGCTTGAATTACCATGCCAAGCCATTCCAATGGCAGCGCGTGCCGTAAGCGTAAGCCCACAAAAATGGCAATCAAACACATACTGGGATGTGGCCATATAGCTGTGGATGTTTATACAGCGGCGTGAAAATTGGGTTAAAAAATAAAGCATGCAAACTACCTTGACATATATCTCTGCACTGGATCGGGGATGGGCTATGGCTCTCTCTGTCTCTGTTTCGAAAGCAAAGCAAACACTGTGGGATTGGGCAGGGGCAGGGGATGCGGATGAGTAGCAACAGCAGCAGCAGCAGCAGTAGGAGGAGGAACAATACCCGGACCCGGGCTATCCGCACACTCCGGTATCAATATGCTGTTGCAACTGTAATAAAAGCGCTTTACGAAACCGTGTCTCCCGCTCTCAATGTGTGCACTTGGAGGTGATAACAGAACGCGAATACGCCACGTGAGACCGTAGGGCGCGACGCGCACGCTATGTGCCCCCGATTCGATTTCCATTTTCATTTTCATTTTCAATTTTAATTTCATTTACATTTACATTTACATTTACATTTCCATCTCCCCAGCACCGAAATTTCGTGATGATTAGAGGCATTATATCAGTATCAGGGGGGGAATATGTGGAAACTTGGAATGTGCGTCGTCTTGGACTGCCCTCGACCCAAGTTTGCTCAAGCCGCAGCTGCCCTGACAGTCTGTGATCCTGGGCAGGCTCCCATGACACATTTAACCAAAAACATCTTTAAAAAATAGACAATAGACTAGAGAGACCTTTGCCTTTTCTTAGATAAAGATAATATAAACCAAAGGTAAGATACAAAAAAGAAAATATACATAATGAAGATAAATAAATAAATATGATAAGTTAATAAATTATGAAATCCGTATTTAATACATTATATATTCGAATATATAAATATATTATTCAGACCCCTTTCTCTCAGTGTTTTTGCGGGAAGGAGGAACCCTTCGGCCGCCGTCATCGAGAAGGGCTTAAAATAATCCAAAAAGTGTTGACAGGCAGCATCCGCTGGCAGCGGGTTCATGTCCTTTCCCTTCGATAGGATATTGCCCCGGCTGTGTCGTCGGGCCAATGATCTTGCCGTCTGTTGAACCCGCTGCTGCCACTCAAGAACATTGTCTGGACGGGCGCCGCTCTCTCGGGCCCGATCCTGGACTAGAAGGCCGAGACCCGAGCGGCGGGTCATTAAAACGCACAGGTAAATTTTAATTTTAAAGCCGCTCTCGTAGATCTCGGTTCGGATCGGATAACTCCAAGCCGGGCTTGGCTCCTTTGTCTTCAGAGAGAAGTCAACGGCCGGCGGATCTATTTTAGCGTATGCCATTGGCCCTGAACTTGTTTGCCGCCGTCTCCAGTCCCCAGACGAGCCGCGAGCCCTTTCCACTTCCTTTTGCAGTTCCATTCTGATGGCCACTTTCCGTTCGCCTGCATCCCTGCGCCCTCATCCTGTTCTCTCTCTGCCTTTTCTATATGCCAGTTCCCTCTTCCTGTTGCCTTGGACATGACTCAGATGTGATTTCTGGAAATCCCCGCCTGGCCCCAGGGGCAATAGATGTAACATATTGACTCAAGAACAGTAAGGGACAGGAGCTGCTTGGGTTTTAGCCAGGGGAAAACCCAATCACATTCCTGGGCCACCTTCTGGTGATTTCCACACACACTCAGAAAAATGTAGATGAGAGAATATTTTGAGGATTATAAATATTATAATATAAATATTATATATAATATTATTAAATATTATTGACTGAGACTTTGAGCCTCTTAAGCTGCACTGCTGTTGGATTTATGAACTGCTAAAGCAAAGGAATACATTACTGACATAATTTTATATATTTTCTTGTTTCTTTTGAGGCTGGGACTATATAGATCTCGATCTCGCTCGATCTAGCTCACTGGCATGTATATATTTATTCTATTTTTTTTAGCAAGAAACATAAAATGAATAAATATTGCCGCGACAACGAATCTAAGGAGAAGTAGGGCCGGGAAAGGCCCATGGCAGTTCCGTCCTCCTGGTACGCAGGTACCCACAGAGTGCCTAGGGTCGGGGGCTCCCCCTAATTAATGCGCATATGATTTTTCAATGATTTCATTTTCAAATTTGTACGAAAGTAAAATCTTTCTACCTTTCCCTCCCGCTGATCCGATCCGATTCCGAGCGCTGTGTTGTTGTGTTGCCATTGTCGGCGGCCTTCGGCGGTGGCTTTTCCTTGGTTCCTCAATGCCTCAATTCTTCGGTTCCTTGCTTCCCTCGATCCATTCCCTGACCGCTCCATGTGCTGACGCAGACACGTTGACAGCCCGACGCTGCCCTGTTTGCATTTCTACCCGAGACTCGTTTCAAATTCTAAAGAATTCCAGTAATCGCAGAGCTCTGCTGGCGACTGGACGTCGGGATCGAGAGGCTCTAACCAAGGAAGGAGAGCTGGACCAAGGCGAGCGGACCGAAGCGACCGAGGAGAATCGAGTGAAAGTGGAAAGCGAAAGTGATGTCGTCATCCATTGTGGACATTGGCCACTCCGGTTGGATGCCCTCCCTGCAGAGCCTCAGCGTGCTGCTCGTTCCGGGGCTCCTCATCGGCCTGATCCTCTATTTGTGCGAGCATCAGTATGACGACGTTCTGGGCGTAGCGCCTCCCGGGCCCTGGGGATTACCCATACTGGGTTACCTGCCCTTTCTGGATGCCCGAGCGCCACACAAATCCCTGCAGGCCTTGGCCAGACGTTATGGCGGCGTCTTTCAGCTTCGGATGGGAAACATACGGACGATAATCCTCTCGGATGCGGCCATGGTGAGGGAGTTCTTTCGCCACGAGGTGATGACGGAGAGGGCGCCGCTTTATCTCACACACGGCATCATGGGTGGTTATGGTACAGGACTCCCTACGATCCTTAGCTTTCTGCCCATATATTTCTATATATTTATCCCCTTTTAGGGATCATCTGCGCCCAGGGCGACATTTGGAGACATGCCCGGCGCGAGTTGATCGACTGGCTAAAGGATTTGGGTATGACCAAGCGGCCGGGAGAGCGGCGGAGTCAACTGGAGCAGCGGATTGGCCGGGGCGTGGACGAGTGCGTGCAGGTAAGTGGGCAAAGGAGGGCTAATTATTTGGCTCTCTGACTTCTCTGGTTTCTTTCGGTTAACTGCGACATTGCATACATTTCCGCTTCTTCAATTTCAATTGCGCCTTTCCATGCAAAGTTCTGCCAAAGAACATCTGGATGCGGAAATTGCTTGAATTTCTTAAGCTCAGACTTCGCAGAGAACAGGGAAAAAGTGTATATACAATTTCGAATAATAAAAATGCTTGATAGCCAAGCAAAATGTTCAGTTTTATCTTACACAAAATGAACTGTGGGAAGTTATGTGAATATTAAGGAATACCTAAAGCATTTGAATGCAATTTGATTTAGAAAAACGAAATAAATATTTAATTTTAGTTTAAGTAACTTTAAAGGGAATATATTTCCTATTTCTACACTCATTTCTTAGCAGCATTGTGACCAGGATTTTCAAGAAAAGCCTTTCTTTTGCCCTCTAAAATATCCTCACATCTTTATCAATGTATTTAGATACCAAGTTTTATATATTTTATAAGATTCTGTTTTATAGTAACACCCCCATCCCATATCCCCTTTCCCCCAGCTATTTGGCCAGGAGGCAGATGAGAGCCCCAATGGAGAGTTTGACCCCCAGGCGGCGCTCCACCATTCGCTGGGCAACATCATCAACGATCTGGTGTTTGGCATCACCTATGCCCGCAACGATCCAGACTGGTTGTACTTGCAGCGGCTGCAGGAGCACGGCGTCAAGCTGATCGGCGTCTCCGGCGTGGTCAACTTCCTGCCATGGCTGCGCCGCCTGCCCTCTCAGGCGCGCAACATCCGCTTCCTGCTGGAGGGCAAGGCCAAGACGCATGCCATATACGATCGCATTGTGGCCGCCTGCTCCCAGAGTCTCGAAGAGAAGCTGGCTCTTCACAAGGAGCGCCTAGAGCTGCAGCATCAGCAGGAGCGGCTTGAGGAGCAAAGGCAGAGGGAGAGTCAGCGGGGACAGATGGAGGAGGAGGAACCCGAAGTGCCTGAGCTGGCCGAGGAGCCTGAAGAGGAGGCGGCTCTGCCTTCTGTGGAGGATGAGGAAGAGGAGGAGCAACAGCAGCCTCCGTACCTCCACCCGCGAGAGCAGGCCTGGTACAGCGATGAGGATGATCGTGACAAGTATCAGCCGCACTGCATCCTGGAGCACTTCCTCCTCGAGCGGTATCCCGGTTCGCAGCTCTCCTGCGACGAACAGCTGCGCCACCTGCTCGCCGACCTTTATGGAGCCGGCGTGGACACCGCCCTGGCCACTCTCCGCTGGTTCCTGCTCTACATGGCTCGCGAGCAGGCCTGCCAGCGCCGGCTCCACGAGCTGCTCCTCCCGCTGGACGCTACGCCCACGCTGGAGGAGCTGGAGCCGCTGGTCTATCTTCGTGCCTGCCTGGCGGAGGCGCAGCGCATACGCAGCGTGGTCCCACTGGGCATTCCCCATGGCTGTGGGCGTGACTTCACCGTGGGCGACTATCGCATCAAGGGTGGCTCCATGATCGTCTCCCTGCAGTGGGCCATTCACATGGATCCCCAGGCCTTTCCGCAGCCCGAGGAATTCCGCCCGGAGCGCTTCATTGGCCCCGATGGAGGATATGTGGCTCCACCGCAATTTATACCCTTCCAGGTGGGCAAGCGCATGTGTCCCGGCGACGAGTTGGCCCGCATGATGCTCACACTGTTTGCCGGTCGCATTCTGCGTCGCTTCCACCTGGAGGTGGCTCCCGACAGCCGGGACATGGACATGGCTGGGGAGAGTGGCATTACCCTGACTCCTGCTCCCTACAAGCTGCGCTTCACCAGGCTGCCGCAGCAGATGGAGCTTGGGGGGCAGAAGGTGCGGCGGGAGGAGGTGCTGGGCGATGAGTGAAGGTATAAGGACTTGGCAATGGTGCAGGATTAGTTATTCTCTTTTTTTTTTTTGTCTAATGTAATATTTTTTAATATTTTCCTTAATACATTCATATATATTTTTAACCAAATATTAAAAATAACCTCGCATAAATGGTGTAATTATTATAATTATTTGCTTTCAAGGAACCTTTTCTATAATTAATCCTTTAATTTTAAAAGTATCCTAAGGGTTTTGAGGAGATTTATGTTTACTTAACTCAAGACTTATTATTTTCTTGACCTTTTTATATGCATATTGCTTTAAATTACTATTATTAATATAGTTTAATAGTAAATACATTTTATATGCAATTTTTTTTATGATTTATATTAATTTTGTTCAACCAAATAAATATGCAATTATTCTATAAGGTTTTAGTTAATTAATTTATTAGTTTAAGGCTGATAACTAAAGACTTTCACTTAATTTTGTTAAAAAATTGAAAAGAAAGCTTTGAACATTTAAAAGGTTAAAGAATCCCTAAAGTTTTCTGTATGTTCTTTCGAATTTCTAGATATAGCTTCACCGAGAAATGATATCTGAAACTTAAACTCAGAATCACTCAGAGGATACGCCAATTTTTACAGCTTTCCTTTTGCTTTTCCAAGCAATTTAGTTTTTTCAACAGTTTTATTTTAATTTTAACTTATTCTTCGTCAGAATCCCTTAAAAGAAACATACAGTTTCCCTCGTTTTCATTTTAAATTAAATTTAATCCTTTTTTGGAGTTGTTTTTACAAGTTTTAGACTTATGATTATTACGAAGAAATCAATTCGCAGACATATTTATTTTCCGATTTAATCCCTCCCAAGAAACCTCAATTTTCCCCCGAAAGTTCTTCATTCAAAAGCATGTATATTTTTTAAAACTTGAACTTATTTTTCATAAGAATCCCTCCCAAGAAGCCCTGAAAAAATCATGTATATTATTTAGAACAATTTTTTTTAATATAATTTTGAACTTATTTTTCGTTAGAATCCCTCCCGAGAAACCCTGAAAATCCGCGACTTTCTCTCGAATTAAATTTAATTAAAATACATTTTTTTTTTCACAAAATTTTCTTTATTTTCAAATTGCTTGCCTATTTTTTGATGTGTGCTTGTAAGACTAAACCACAGTTTGTTTTGTTTGTTTGTTTGTTTGTTTGTTTGTTTGTAGGTTGTTTGTTGTGTGTGTTTGGACATTAAGCTAACACTAATACTATGGAATAAACAAAGAACGTTAGCTAACTAAACTTAGTCGGCCGCCGCTGCTGGCTTCGGCTTTAGCAACCAGCCTTGGTCAGAGCAGGGGCCCCATAATAGCGCTAATAATAACATTAATAACTAAACCTATTTCCTACACACATATACATATATATATATATATATATATATATATATATATATATGTGTATATAAACATAAATCTTAAAAGCTAGCCTATGAAACTAGGGGGTAAATTACAGTTAGTTGAACACAGCTTCTTGGGGGTGAAAGAATAGATTTGGTTGCAGTCCAGGCCTCGGCGGGCGGGCGGGCTGGCTGGCTCCTGTGGCTCCTCCTCCTTGGACCCGTTACCTCCTGGCAGGGCGAGGAGCGGTCGCCTCCTTGGGGTTCTTGTGTTTTTGTTTGTGTTTCTCCTTTGTGCTTTTTTAAAACTTCAGTTTTTTTTTTGTGTTGTGCTGTTTTTTTTTTTTTTTTTGTGTAGGAACAAAACCGTGCTCTGCAGATCCTGGGCATTCTGTAGCCGGACCAGGATCACTCTCAATTGGCACCCACGTTGCGCATATGATGCGGATCGGCGGCGGTGGGCGCCAGCGGGCGTCGCTTGAGGCAGACCTTGAAGGCCTCCGGCGTTATGGTGGCCCCCACATTGCCCTTGAGGCTGGGCAATGGCTGGCCCTCGGGCAGGGCAATGTCGAAGCAGTGCATAAAGGAGGCGAAGAACAGGAAGAGCTCCATTCGCGCCAGCACATCGCCGAGGCACATGCGCCGGCCAACGCCGAAGGGAATAAAGTACTCGGGCTTGCGCACCTTGCCCTCGGTGTCGATGAACCGCGACGGCCGGAACTCCTCGGGCTTCTCCCACAAGCTGGGGTCCATGTGGACGCTGTTGATCAGCGGGATGACGTGCGAGCCGGCCGGTATGGTGTACCCATTGACTTCCACATCTCTGTAAAGGGGAAGGCAGAAGAGTGGAGATGCGGATTAGTAATGGCCTGAGTGCATCATTTGCGGCAGCTGAAGATTATCAGCAGCAGCAGCAGCAGCAGGGGCTGGACACACCGAAACTGGGGCACGCTCGGCTGGGGACTACGACTTGGTATTGGGATTGAGATTGAGATTGGGGCCGAGTGGAGGAGGAGAAGGAGGCGACGGACAGCCGCGACAATGAATGGCGATCGTAGATCGTAGATCGCAGATCGCGAATCGCGGCTGGCATCTGGTGTGAATGAACGGGCCTCGTCGCAATTGCGTAGATCTCTCCACAAAGCAGTGCGTAAGCACTGATAGCCCCTGTGGCCAGTCCCCCCAGTACCCCCCAGTACCCAGTGAGTAACGGAACCTACCTTGTGGGCGAGTGCGTGGTGGCCAGGGGCACAATGCTGGAGCGGCGCATGGACTCGAGTATGGTGGACTCGGTAATGGGCAGGTACTGCAGATCCTCCATGGTGGGCAGACGGTGGCGTCCCACCACCTGGTCGAGCTCATCCTGAACGCGCCGCATCTCCTTGGGATTGCGCAGCATGAACACATTGATCCACAGCAGGGTGGTCTTGATGGTTTCCATGCCGGCCGAGAACAGATCGATGATCACCTGGACCAGCTGCTCCTCTGTGGAGACCAGAGAGTATGCAAAGGGTTGGGTATTAGTTGATGGGGGGAGGATTGAGGGGAAACTATGCTAACTCAGGGACTTTAACTCACCATGATTCTTGCCGTCGAAGAGCTCGGCGTCCGTGCCCTCGGCCTTGGCCTTCTCGATCTCGCAGAGATAAAAGTCGACCAGATCGCGGACATTGCTGGGATCGAAGCTGCGCTTGTGGTCATCGATCACGTCCTGGTAGAAGCGCTGCATCTCGGCCCGATTCTGGGCAATCTTATTCTTGGCGGTGGAGATGCTGGGGAAGCACTGCATCGTGGGTATATAGTCCACGGTATGGATCTCACCGAACAGCCGCATGCCCTCCTCGATGAGGAAGTTGAAGCGCCGGAATTTGGGATCATCTATGCTGAACCGGGTGGACATCATCAGGCTGCAGATGACATTGCTGACGGCCACAGAGATGACGGGCGAGAGATCGACGGGTTTGCCATCGCTGGCATGCAGGTGGCCAATGAACTCGTGCACCTCCGTCTGAAGGTAAAGGAAGGGATTCGGGAGGGGGGGAGTTACTTGACTGCCCTAGGACTCTCCAGGACTCTCCACCAGCTACTTACCATGATGCGCTTCTGCATCTGCTGCTTCCCGCTGCCCATGTACGTCATGCCGAACTGGCGGAGCTTGTCGTGCAGGAAGCGGCGCTGATCCTTCCACAGCTTGCCAGTGCTGTTGATGATGCCTGCGCAGGAGAAGGAGGAGGAGGAGGAGGAGAAGGGTCTGTTAAAGATTGTTTTACGTTTTTATATGCCCATTTCCCCCTTCATTTAATTGAGGTAGGCTCTTGCGGAGGGGCTGCCCTACTTCGTCCGGCGAAGCGGAATGCCACAAAAAAGAAATTCCACAAAACAAAAGCTAAAATGTTTTACAATCTCCGCCAGAAAACGTGATTTTGGCATAAAAAAAATGCCGCGATGCGTTATCATTCGAAATAATACAAAAAAAAAAATCAATTAATTGCAGCTAAAGGCGAAATCAAAATAAAATTTAATAATAATACAAAATACAAATAAAAATAAAACAAAAAATATAAAAACAAAAGCGAAAATAAGAAGCGAAACAAAAGAGAGCCCGCAGAGACAGAGAAATGCCAGCGGAATTTCTTCATTTAATTATTTTAAACTTTCCGCAGCTTAAGTGCAACCCTTTTTCACTCCCTATAAATAAATAAATATATATATATATATATATATATATATATACACTATATAGTAATATACGTAAGATCTGGACTTGGCTCCAGGTAATGATAATATTTTGCTTTCGCAGCGAAAAGTCAGGGAAAAATAGTCACTTAGTTGCTGGCTGGCCGAGAAAATCGCATAGTAAACAGCGTAGTTTTTCCTATATACAATATACATATATATATATATATTTATTTATATTCCCAGGGTCACCGTGGAAATCCCAGAGCCTCACACTAATCCCCAATCCCCTCTAGAAAACTCACCATATCCATTTAGAGTCTGCATGAAGGGCGTGTCCGGCCTGCCGGTGAACTCCTCGCGGCGGAAGCACTCCCTGATCATCTTGTAGTCGCTCATCACCACCGTGAGCTGGCTGCCCAGTCGGGTGGAGAAGAGGGATCCGTATTGCTTGGCCAGCTCCATGAAGCGGGTGTGCTTCTCGCTGCCCATGAACAGAAGATAGCCAATCACTGGCAAGCCCCAGGGGCCGGGCGGCAGTTTGCGCAGCTCCCGATAATGGCGCAGGAGCCACTGCAGCAGGCTCACCAGGCTGAGCAGACCCAGGAAGACCATCAGCAGGTGCTGGGCATCGGCGGCCTGTTGCACCTGCAGCTGTCGCAGCAGAAACTTGATCAGGTACGAGTCTGCCATGGCGACGACGAAGGATTTGTTGTGCTTGGAATGGAAGAGTCCTTGTGCAGGCGCCTTCTTCTGGACGGTTGGTTGCGAGGGAGTTCTTCTTTCTCAGAGACTGGACTAAGCTTGGAGAAGGATCTTTCTCGCTAGCTAGCTCGCTCGCTCCTTCCTCTCTCTCTCTCTCTCACTCGCTCGCTCGCTGTTTATTGGCCGCACTCCTTGCTGGCCATTGGTGGGGTCACTTTTGGCTTGACTTTTTGACTTCGGTTGGGCTGGGCACTTGCAAAAAAAATTCAATTTTCAAAAACAATTTTTTGAAAATTATATTTTGTCCTGATTCCAGGCTTTGGCGGCAAAAAAAAAGTGTTTTTTTTTCTCTCAATATATTTTTGAAAAATATATTTCTTTTGGGGGGGACGCGCAGCACGGTTGGAGTTTTATGGTTACGGTTACGGTTGCGTTTACGGTCGCTGCGATTGCTGTCACGGAGTACGGAGACCCGGAGACACGGAGACGATTTCGCGTCGAGCGTTTATAGTTTTCGACTAATGGCTCGACCGTATGTCCTTGCCACTTTTATAACAACTCGCGACGCGGGCGCCGCGCTTCGATCGAGCGAGCGAGCGAGTGCGCAGCGAGCAGAGCGCTGCGGCGAGC
Source organism: Drosophila mayri (assembly GCA_008042485.1). Classification (NCBI taxonomy): domain Eukaryota; kingdom Metazoa; phylum Arthropoda; class Insecta; order Diptera; family Drosophilidae; genus Drosophila; species Drosophila mayri. The sequence goes on along the minus strand of VNJN01007186.1, from coordinate 136,787 downwards.
ACAAGCGAGTGATCGGAGTGATCAGAGCGATCGGAGCGAAGCGGAGCGGAGCAAGCGGCGCTCTGTCTCCATCACCGTCTCCGACTTGGATTCGGTTTCGGCCGGCAGAGGCCTCCCCTTCTCCTCCACCCCCAGCTCCACGCCCCCACTGCTGCGCGTCAAGCGCCGCCGCCTCGGTGACTCTCTAGACGAAGCAGCGCCATCGTCGTCGTCGTCGTCGTCGTCGTCGTCGCCGTCGTCGGCTGTGGGCTGCTGCTGCTCTCCACAGCCAACCAACAAGTTTCCCCAAAGTTAAAGCCCAGTCCAGGCCAGGCCTGGAAGCAGTAGCAGCAGCGGCAGCAGCAGCACAAGCAGCAGCGACGACGCACTATCACTCGCTCGAACTCCAACTTGAACTCGAACCACTCGCAACCGGCTCAATGGCCAACATGTTTGAGTGGGTTCGAGGGCGCTCAAGAGACCCGCCAGTGGCCACCACTCTCACTCTCTCTTTCTCTTCGGTGGAGCTTGGCGCTCTGATAGGGAAATGGATCCGATCAAATCCGATGCGATGCGATGCGATGCGATGCGATTCGATTCCGATTCCGGATCCGTGAGGCGGAAGCTGCTGCAATGGTCTGCAGCTCCGCTGGCGCCGCTGCTGCTGGCGCCACGCCACTGCCGCTTCTCTTGCTGCTGCTGATTTGTGCTTGTCGCGGATCTCGGAATCGAAAACCGAAAAGCCAATGCAAAATTTGCATTTTAGGTCAATAGCGAAGCCTTCAGCGGAGATCGCATCGCAGCTAGAGCAATAGCTAGGCAGTTGGCTATTTAAACTAAAACTAAAACTGGAACGGGAAAGGGAAATGGAAAGGGAAATGGGAGTAGGATTGGGGGGAAGCCACAAAATGAAAAGAAATTCATAGAATTTAAAGAAATAAGCTCTCTTTTATATCAATTTTTATAGAATATTATTTCATTTTATCAAATTGTTTTATATTATATAATTTATTAACAATGGAACAAAGATGGAAATGTAGGTTTTAAGATACATTTAAAACTGTAACGGAAATGGGACGGAAAATGATATGGAAAATGCAAAGGAAACAGAAACTAAATCAAAGTTAAAAGCAAAAATAAAAGAATTTAGAAAATTCGCAATCTTTAATATTGTTTTGTTTTAAAAATATTAAAGCTGTTAATTTAAATTCCAGGAAAAAAATGTTATAGGAACGGCAAAGGGAATAGTCATAAAAATTGTTATGGGAATGGGAGCTTAAATTAATAATAAATATTTAACAATGACAAAAGGGAATTGCAAGTTCTTACAAGAGAAATTAACAAGAATTTAAAAGAGATTATGCCCCCCAATCAGGATCCAGGATTATGCCAGGATCCTGTGCAAGAAATATCAGCATAAAAGGTTTCAACTTGAATAATATAACAATTTGCACAATTAATCATAAAAACTATAGAAATATATGTTTTATAAGGATTAAATTGGCAATCTTGTAAAATTAATTAATAAAAAAAGTATTAAGGTTGTTAGGAAAATATAAAGTTATTATGATAATGCTATCAGTTCAAGGAAACTGAATATAATTACACCAGAACTATATATGCGATCCCCAGAGAATCCACATTACTCTCCCCCCACCTGAACCTGCCACATGCGAGGTGTCGGCCAGTGTGTGGCCCGGGAATTCCAGGGAATTCAAGTTCAATATGGACATCAATAATTATTAATCGCCAGAGCGAAGTAAACAAGGGAATTCAGAGAGATCTCATTCAAATGCATGCATCTTTAATCAATTCTGCAGAATTTCTGCTGCTTTCGATTTCGTTTCGGTGTCGTCTTGAGTCTTTGGTCTTGAGTAGCCGCCGTCTCAGCCGTTGTCTTTGGCTTCAACTTCAACGGCTTCTGCCTCTGCTTCTGCTTCGGTCGCCAGTGGCCAGTTTGGTGTCCAGTTTTGGGCTTGGCTTTTGTTTGTTTTCGGCGCGGGCTTTAATATTTATCTGTTTTCGTGTCGGCGGCATGCCGGTTCTTTGGCTTAAGGACAAGGTCCGACCCTCAGAGCTGCTGACGTCGAATACGGAAAATACGCGCGCCGCCAAGAAATTTCGATTTCGATATTTCGATTTTGGTTTTTTTGGCTTGGCATTTCGAAATATTCATATGCATATGAAAATGTTGTCATTGGGGCCTGCTGAAGCTGAAGCTGAAGGCTGCTGGGGGCCTGAGTCTGGGAAACCCTAGAAATTTCGGTGCGCCTTTGACCCACATTGCCTGGCCTGGAACCTGGGAATCGTTAATTTAATGCAAAACTTAATTCGAAATTCGAATTCCCATTTAAAGGCTTCCAAAATAGACATTGCAGGCTATGAGCCGGTTGTGCAAAATCCAGAAATATCAAACAATTATCAAATATTTATGCAAATTGCAGCAGATTGAGCTCGGGACATACGTATTGCGGCCAATGAACCAATTTGCATATCCGTTCCGTTTATTGCCATTAGAACACGCTTCCCAGGCAAGATCAGCAGATGATAACCCTGGCCAGGAGGTGCCAGACTGCCAATCTGGGGATTATCTAGAGGTTCAGCTTGAGAAATTACTTGTTTTCTAGGCAAAGAAAACTATTATAAAGTTAGTATAGAGATTCTATGGAAAATTACGTATTTTCATGATCAAAATGATAAACAAACAATTTGACCAGCTTTATATTAGCTTGATTTTTTCGTCATTTGTATTTCTTATATGTATATATATATTTTTTCTGTCTTATTTTTATATTGTTGTTGCTGTGTGCGATTCCCAAATGCCAAATGTGAAGCATCCAAGGCCAACACGCGCCGACGTCCCGAGCAGGGATGAGTGACGCACCTGTGACGGGACCTGGGACAGAGGGAACACTGCGCAGGTATGGCCCTTGGCACAGGTACAGCATCGGTTTTGGATTGGAGTACAAGTCATTGAACTCGAACTCGATGTCCGATCTGCGATCTCTGATCTGCAGTCAGCGATCTCCGATCTCCAATCTCCGATCTGCGACTTCCAGTTGCCGCCTAGGAACGACTAGGAAACGGAAAACAAAGCACTTGGGCTCTGAGAGAAGACAATGGGGTTCAATGACTCGCAGTGGCGAACAGGTCGGTCGGGTGCAGGCTCAGAAACAGGGGCAGGGGCAGGACCTGTCCAGCCTCAGGATTAGCAGAGGCAGAGAAATGAAAAACGAGAACAGGAAAACTGTTTCATCTCTCTCCATGGCCTTGGCCACGGTCATTGGCGCTGGCCAGGAACAGGATGGATGGGCAGACGGCAGACAGGAGGATGCGTGCCGCAGAAGTTTCCAGGAACTGCCGCCGAAAGGCTAATGACTGCTCTGCTCTGCTCTGCAGGCAGGCAGCTTGGCAACCATCAAGTCCCAGCAAAGGGCGAGGGCTCAAGGATGCCAGCTGCCGATGGATGACTCAGCTGAGAGGAATGCCTTAAATCAGGAAACTGGATATAGTCCACAGGCCCAGCAGCAGGGGCTTCCAGGAATCTGCGGTGACTCCCCCTAGAAGCATAATCAGCCATCGGCCAAGCTCAGATCTTGCTCTCACATCCGATTTGATAACGTGTTTTGCCATCGGTGCGGTTTGTGCATATTCTTTATATATATATATATTTTTTTTTTATTCTTGTTTCTTTTTGAAATATAATATAGATAGCAAGTAACGTGATTTCACGCATCGCGTAATTATTTAAACAAGTGCGCAATCCCCAGCGTCATCAGCCATCTATAATGTATATTTCAGTGCGTACTATCTAGGGGATATACTCTGCCTAAATGTTTTCTAGTTCTTCTGTCATTTTTACTAGAAGAATTAATAAACCTGTTTGAATTTTCAGTTACTTCTTTGTTGGGTTTATTAAGTACATATTTCGTATTAAAGGAGGAAAAACTCTTTTGCTTAAGATGCAAATAAATCGTAAAGGGTATCGGATATTCGGCTTTATTGGCCAGCATCCCTCTGCTTGCCTGTGATGCAATATTTAGAATCATTTTCGACGGCTTTGCTTTAATGCGCGCCGCGACCTTGGGCATCGGAACAAAGCCCCATTCTATACTTAACAACAAAACGCAATAAATAACAAATTTGCCACACACACACACACATACTCCCTGGATGGGGATGGAGTCGCCACATGCCGCTGATGATTTGCAAGTCCCAAAAAAAAATATATATATATAAATAAATAAATAAAAAATAAAAGAAGCAAATATGAAACGGAAAAAATACGTGCAGTTTCGCGGAATTCGGACAAAGGCGAAACTGAAACCAATAATAAATCGATTGATAGTGCTGTTGTTTGGCAATTATTTGCACAGTGCGTTTCGTGCTTATAAGACACTGATGTTGCTTTGTTTTCTGTTTAGTATGTTGTTTTTTTTTCCCTCTGTTTTGTGTGTGTTTTGCATGCCATCGTGTATGGCTTGTTCATAATTGATAAAGCATAATATTTTTTGATTACCTAAACAAAAGCAACGGCAAAAACTAAACAAATAAATAAATGCAAAAATAAGGGAGGGGGCAAAAAACAAACTCCAATATATACAAAACTATAGAAAAATTTTCATTTTTTTAGTATTTTAATAATTTAAATTGATATTATAGCCCTGCTCTGGAGCTATAATATAAAAAATTCAGTGTATAACTGAAACTCAAACAAACGGAATTTTTTTTATACAGATTTGGGGATCCTCCCCAGACGGAACGCGGACAAAAAATGGTACTGAGGCCCCTCGGGGGCTATGGGGCTAATTATGACCATTAATTGAGCCAGAGAAAATTTATCTGCGTAAATATCCAACACAATTTCATAAAAACATTGTTATTTATATATAAAAATAGCTTTAAAGGTAGTGTAAATAATATAAATAATATAAATAATATAAATAATATAAATAATATAAATAATATAAATAATATAAATTAAAATAATACTCAAACAATCATTTATTTAAAGGTTTTCATTTCGGTTTGTGTTGATTTCTCTCCACAAATAATTTTCTGTTTACTTTTACCAATCAGAATCAAAACAAAAGCAAACTAGGACTTATAATCCACAAATGTGGATCCTATTCCGTGCTCTACTTCTCTCTTTTCGTTTGTTTACATTTTCAATTGCAAGCAAGAAAAAACTCAACCAAACGAACGGTATCTGTACTGTTTATGAAGAAGACCAAAATAAAGAAAGAAACAATGTATGATTTTCACTCACCTGTTGTTTGTTGCAGGTATTGTTATAGGGAAAGCGCTCTTCCTCACAGAATCAGCGAATATCCGCGGCCGAAGTCCGGCTGTTTTTTCTCTTTCCGCACTTTTGTGCCTTTTCACTTTCCCCGTTTTCGTGCACCATGCGTTTTACGGCCGAATAATGGCGTCCTGGCTCGCTCGCTATCTTTTTCTCTTCTTTGTTGGTATACGCCCGAATTAGCGATCAAAGGAAGGAAAAGAACCCGAAAGCGAGACCGAAAATAGAGCGCATTTTTTCCCGTTTTTTTGTCCTTTCATTTGTCCGCTTTCGTTCGCCTTCGTGCGAAAGGCTCATTCGCTCTCTTTCCTTCCGCCGGTGTACGCCGAACACGCGAAAGCGAGAGGGAAAATAGCTGGACTTTGAATAATTTTCACTTAATTAATCATGTTTTTCACTTGCACACAAAAAAATAGATAAAAAATAACACACTTTAACACATTTATCACTAGCACACACACATATTAACACATTTTAAGCGCTTTCTACCTTCTACGCTTTTTTTTATTCAGGCTGCGATCTAATATTGATTTTTTCACAGCGATGCAAACACCACCGCGATTGTGTCCAGCTAATTTTACACTTTTCTCGCTTTTTACCGTTTCACTTTCACATTTTCCGACAGCCGCACGACCTCCGAAAACTTTTCCGCACATTTTCGTCTTTTTATTTGTTCGTTTTCGATCGTTTTTCCGCCAGCAAAGCCAGAATTTTATCCGAACACGTGCGTCCTCCGCAACATTTTTTTTTTGTGAGACGATCTCCTGATGATCCGGCAAGGCTTTGGTTTCCTAATTAGAATTCAATAGGAAACGGAGGCCGGTGAGACCCGGTGGCAACTCCACTGATGAGTAGCGTTTAACACACACACATGCACTTTATTTACTTTAACATTTTACTTGATGTACAATTTTCCTGTTTCTTAGGCCGCATTTGCTAGATTCTTTTTGTACTGGCTTCTTTCTGGCTTATAGAATTACTTGGATTTCTAAAATAGTATCAAAGAGTATTGAATATGTATGTAAATAGAGGGGACATCTCACATAATAAAGTTCCCATGCATTGTGTAAGCTGTATGTATGTGTGCACAAATGCGAATGTACTCCCATACATACAGTACAAAACTCACTTACACATATGTATGCGTGTGTAAGCCATAAACCAAACCTAATAGAGCGAGCAAAAACATCGCCCTCTCTCTCTCTCTCTCTCACCCCTCGCCCACAAGCCGTAGTTCAAGCTATGGTCGCTAGGTGGCTTTTTCGGTCTGACGACCCTTTCAAACTATATTTTAAATTATATTTTAAGACGGGAAGGATTAATTTTTTATACTATAAACCCTATGTATTGTTGATCAGAATTAGTGGGAGAATCGATCTAGCTAGGTTTTGAAATTATAAATGGCAAAATGCAAATTTGAAAAATCATATTTTGGCCAAAAATAAACGAAATTAAATTCTGAAAGCATTAATGTGTTGATTTTTTGTCCCTTAAAAAATGTGCAAACCAAATTTAAGGCTAACATTTTTTTGGAATTTTTAAAAGCTTAAGAAAAATTCCGAAAAAATGTTTTCTTTTATAACATGGCTAAGAAAACAGAAAGAAACCCAACATTGCTTTCCGATTTGAAATTGGTGTATTTTTTCCCAATATATGATTTATTAAATTTGCAATTTGCCATTTATAGTTTCAAATCATGGCTTGATCGATTCTCCTCTTAATTCTATCATAGATATCTAGAAAAATGGTAATTTGCTAATAAGCCTGGAAGTTATTGGGAATGTTCACCTCATTTTTAATGGAACAAAAAGAACTGAAATCCCAAGTTTCAGAAGATATCTCATAGTATCTGTATCTGTATCTGTATCCTTCTCACTTGCTAGATGTTGTTAATATTTTGTAGGTATGTTAGCTTCATTATAAACCTTAAAATGCTTTCCATTCTCAATTTTCTTCAATTTTTCCACTAAGCTGAGCCCTGTGCTGGGTTTCCCTGCGAAACCCAATGCGTATTTATGATACGTACAATTTCCATGTCTCAAACAAGAAAACAATAACAATGACGATGACCCCCTCAGGGGTCCGGCATGGAATTTACCAATAATAATATTATTATGTCAATACAGGTGTAAACAATTTCTTGTTGTGACTTCGCGAAAGTTCTTTCTGCGCAAAAGAATGCGTAAAATAGTAAAATAGTCCGAGAATATGCTAAGCAGCCTCGTTATCTTGGTGCTCTTGAACTTGAAAACTCGCCTCGAAATTCCTGGTAATCATAAACAACGCAGAGCCGGGCGAAAGGAAAGAAAAAAAAAAACAACAACAGCAGAAAAAAAAATGAAAAATAAACATATAAATAAATACAGAAATAAATGCGAGCCCCATGACAACGCCAATAGTGACTCCCGACTTGGCCAGCTTTACACCTTCTTGGCGGGGGATCGGGCGCCTGTGATCTAGGCGGGAATCGATTGGAATATTATGAAATCCGAGACAATAACAAAGATAAATCTCCGCCGCTCTTCGATCTCATCTACATAGTGGACCTGCCCACCCTCTCTTTCTCTTTCACCCATTCATCGCCGGAGTTCATCCTTGTGGCCTTGAGCATTCATTAGTTTCCATTCACGTTCATTCCAGCGGGGGGGTAACCAGAAGCCGCCAGCCAGCAGATGGAGTCCGCATCCGAATCTGAATCTGAAATCCAAAGACGCCGCCACTCGAGACAGCTTGAGAATTTCACGGCAATTGAGCGGACAAAAAATGTGAAGAGGTTCGTGCTGGCACGCCGTCAGGTGCGCTACGCAGGCCTGTTGCCATATCATCGAATCCATCGGTCCAACTAGTGGCTCTCGGTGCCCCCTGTCACGTACACAGAGGTGGGATGCGGGGGATTATCGAAAACAGATTCCAAGCCCTGCCAATTAGGGGTTTATCTGGGGAGTCTTTATTAACACGGCTCAATTTGGGGTGTTTTTGGGATACATTATTTTATACATTATAAATATCAAGCAGAAGGATTTTGTCTCTTAAGTGAGTTTAAGGCATTCCTTAACCTATTCCATAGTTTGCTTTTTATATTTTATTATAAAAAAAAAAAAATTAAGAACTTTCTTCTTTCCATTCTTTTAGGAAGCTTCTATAACTTTAATTTCCTAAAACACTTAACGTGAGATATGTATAAATAAATGTATTTTACAAAACAAAACAGGATATTAAATACTTAAATGTCCAGGCATTTTTTTTTTTTACAAAATTATATGAAATTGAAGAAATTGCAGCCATTCTGTAGAGATCATAGCCCCCATGGGCTTGGTTCCCAGGCTGTCACCCAACTCTGTTGGCCGTAATTGGACTCTTAGCCGGAACAGGCAATGTTTGCCCAGAGACAATGCCACTGCCGTGGATATATTTATATATTTTTAGTTGTTTTTTATTTTTTACGTAAAATGCAAGTCCACAGCGTTGTCATTCATAACGGGCGTGAAAGACCCCGAAAAAGTGAAGAGTTGACGGAAAATACTCCTGTTCCCACCCGCCGTCCAAGAGCTCTAAGTCTTAAGTTGGCCAGGGTATAGCGATATATTACTATATATACCAGAAATTGACAAAAAAAAAAGGAAATCTGTAGAGGCTCCAGGTTTTACAGAAAACTGAATGAAATCCGATAAGGCAGTAAGGAATTATAGCTTATTTTGGAAGATTTTTGAAAGGGTATTAAGTCGTCAACTATCCCAAATCCCTTTTAGCTTGTTTTGAATGTAATTCTTGCTGCGTTTCTTGTTTTTTTTTTTTGTATTTATTTATTTGCGAATCCGACTAGGAACCCAACTCATACGATACGTGTGAAAATGCCTGCAATTCGTTGAACCCGTCTCGGGGCGGGAAATGCAATTGAGACTGCAAAGGGTAGCAGGGGAAAGGGGGATTGGGTTTGGGTTTGGGTTATAAAAAAAAAACAGTTTACTCTGCATTATGTAACCTCAACTGACTTAACTAAGGGACCGACCTATAGGGGCTTTAGGCGTCGTCTACGATTTGCTAAGCAAAAAATAGGAGTAAAAATATGCACAGAATGTGCGTGCCGCCGCCGTTCGGTTCATTAAACTGTCAGCGGCTGAGCCGCCACCCCGCCGCCCCGCTCCGCTTGTTGTTGATTGGCTTTTAGGGCCCGGCCTGGCCAAAACCGAAAACAAAACTGCGACATTACGTTTTCGCCCAAGCGCCAATCAATCGATAATCAAAACAAGCGATCACCGGGGGTACACTCGGCGAAAGAAGTCAAGGATTTGGCATGGGAATTCTTGATTTTTTACAATTCTTAAAATATTTCTTATATTGTTTTTCCATTTATAATTTTATTGTATTTATTATTACAACCTTGAAATGTTTTACATTTAAAAAGATCTTTAATTTCTTTAAATAAACTAATTGTTTAGCCTTTCTAAAATTTCAAATATTCCCATTTTGTTAGCTAAAAATCTCTTGAAATTTTCTCTGCGTGTAAAGCGCGTCAGTGATCGGCAAAGGGTTCGCTTTGGAGGCTGTGGAGGCAGGTCGGAGCAGGGCCAGACGTCATCCAACCTGTTGCTGGCCTCAGTCTGGGGCTCGCTGGCTGAGTCATCAGCCATGGGGTAGCGTGCCTTTGCCCTGTATCTGTATCTGTATTTGTATCTGTATCTTAATCGGCATATGTATCTGCATTTGCATCTGTATGTCTACCTGTATCTGTTAGATACGTGCTCTGAGCTGAGCCGAAAGCAAAAGGTTCTCGAGTGAAAGTGAAGCTGAAAGTAGAGAGTGATTTCCAGAAGATTGGTACTCAGGCAGGAGCTTCCCTAGCTGGGCTTCATCTCCAGGTGACTCACTCACATCTCCGCCAGAGGTAATCCCGCGGAAGACTAAGTTCCAATAGATTTTTGCCCTTTTAGTGACCCTTTTTGTGATGGCAATGACCTCTCACTGCTTGGTGGGTTCATCTTTATAATTATTCCCCCATTCCAAACCCAATCCCCATCCCCATCCCCATACCAACCCCAAGTCGAAGCTTAATCCAAAGACTCATCATAATTACCAAATGAACTGCTGCCGATTATATAATGGCCAGCGATGCGCCACTCCATTCCATAGACGCACGGCCTTGAGAGCGTTCGCTGACACCTCCAGCCGGACCAGGCATCATCAGCTCCACCCACCCCCTCCCCTCAGCTGCGATCCATTCCAATCCAATCCGATCCGATCCGATCCGCTGGCTTGTGCTCGGTGTGGGTCTTGGGGGGCTGCGGCTGCGGCTGGGGCTCTCGAGCTTCAAGCTGCGGTGGCCTGGCCAGAGTTGGCAACACGTCAATGCCCAATCTCAGTCTCAATCTCAAGCGGTTTGTTTAGCATTCTTGCCATGGTTCTGGCTATTGCGCCATAACGGCCAGCCCCGATCTTGTCTTGGCTCTCGGGGTGGCTATATACCTACCATAGCCAGTGCCAATTGGCACTAGGTTCTATAGATGTCATAGATGGCATAGGTGGTGGTGCCTGGAACTATGAACTCTGACTCTGGCTCTGCCTTTGGGTTCAAGCACCTCCTGGCAAACGGCGGGATTGCATATATTAAGATCTTTGTTCCAAAGAATAATATCTGTAAGCCGCTCGATTTGCGTAAATGGAAACGAACCTCCCCCCCCCTTTGCGAAACACCCCGTTCCCCGTTCTCCATTCTCCCCGATCTCATGTGATCATGATCAAAGGCAGCGATCGGATAATGACAGTCTGTATAGTCTAATCGAATATCGCGCATATCGCATATATAATGCGAATTCTTTTTGGCAAAACAATTCCGATTCCAATTTCATTCCATTCCTGTTTCCCACCAAGCAGCCGATCATCAGAAAAAAAAAAAAATAACAAAACAAGATCGTCGGGGCATATAATAATACTAAATACTTGATTCCACACAGAGCACCTGTGAATGGAGAGATCGTAGCTCGTAGATTTCCGGATTACGATCATCTGCCATCTGCCATCTGCCACCTGTCCCGCTGCCTGCTCCCCGCTCCTCTGCTCCCCTCTTCTAGCTGGGCTTCGATGACTGAATTCTTCTCTGGGTTTTTTGCCAGATTCTTTGAATGGCCCGGGAGACCGCTTAGAACTAGATCGTGTTCCATTGAAAGCTCTCGTATGGCAGGTTGTAAAAAACAGAAACCGAAACAGAAACAGAAACCGCGTGGTGGACACAGCTCCAGGCCTGCTCTGTGTGTGTGTGTGTGATCTCGAGTGTTTACGTTTTTCTAGCCCGATGATAGTTTTCTTAACTCGATTTTTTGGCATTCAAGGTTACTCTTGTTTTCATGTCCATTGACCTATTTGGTTTTACAGGCATGCAAATGAGCGGCAAATATGCTTGTTTGTGTCTTTTGGGTTTTCGGTTGCTGGGAATCTCTTTTGGGGGGTTTTTCGGGGAATCTCTTGGGGGGAAGGCGGTAAAGGGAGTACCCTGACTCGGTCTGGGCATCCTTAGTAGTTCTGGCAAAGAGACCAAGACTCACCCATTGCAGTGACTCATCGCCCTTAGTCATTATGCAATGTCCATGGGTCAGCAAAAGGGAATACAAAAAAAAAAAGCGAAAACACACTGATTGCACTCCCCTTTGTCATGGGCAAGCGAAGTTCATGATTGTATTTTTAGCCCTAAAAGGTTGCCTTTGCTTTTTTTAGCTTCGGGGGAGGGAGGGCTTTCTGCCACCTGCAAAAAACTACGCTCTGAGAGCTTTTCCAGTGGCTATCAGGCCAATCGCCATTATCTGCCCGCTTCTTGACCGGTCAGCCGGGGTGCAAAAACAACGCCCAAGTGCGTCATAGAGTGTTCGTAGTAATTCTTACAACCTCCAAACAATAGTGCTGACAGTTTGTCCAAGAATAAAGCTGCATTTTCATAAGAATAATAAATTTAAGGCTTTTAGCTAAAGCAAAAAACTAACTTTTAAACATTTTTCTACATTTATTTTTGGTAGAAAATGTTTGTTCTACTTTTTAAAATATAAAAACATTCTATATTTTATTCCTAAACTAAACCAAGTTCGTTTTGAAGCTATTTATTTCTTTTAGTTATGGTAGAAAATGTTGAGCTGAGTAATTTACTTGTATTAATAATATAAATATAATAATTTTCCAATTATTTGATGCTTTAAATTAATAATATTCTATTTTTCGATCTAGATTCAATAAATATTTATATTACAAAACATATTTTATAATATATTTGTATTATAAAGTATATAAGTTAAAAAAACAAACCTAAAAATGGTAAACATTTCTCCCAGACTTTCCTCAACCTCTGCTTATTTTTTTTAATCCTTTAAATGACCCTTAAAATTCTTCACATAAATGTAATTTAAAGCCCAAAGTGTCATGATATTTTAAAATGATTTTCAGCAGGCAAAAGGATTGCCAAAAATGCTCCTCGACTGCTGGCCAAGTAAATAAGTAATCAATGAAGCAATCAGATTATTGTGCTTGACCCCCCCCCCCCCCCCCCCCCCCAAAACCCCCTAATCCTAATAGGATCAACTTGACATGTGCCCTGGCTGGGCACACAATGCGCCAGGAACTTAATTAGATATCCATTGCAGACATTTTTATCTCCCACAAGCCAACAGAGCTGACGCACATTGAGAGCTAGTGAGAGCTCGATTAATTTCCATTTGTGACGCTGCAGCTGTGGCTGCTGTTTCTGTTTCTGATTTTAATTGCAATTGCAGCAAGTGTGTTCCTTTGACCAGCCACATTCATCATACGCACCGTTGCCCAGGATCGAGAGGGGAAAAATACAAATAATAAACGACAAATGTGGCCGTAGGATATGATAATTGGAAAATGTATTACAAATTTAATAAATTATGTTATATTTCTAGGGATTATTTATTATCTGTCATCTTAAATAAAAATAAATTCAAAATAAATGTCGACTCACAACTATAAATAAATTACAATTAAAGAATGTGGATAGAGGAACAACAATGACTTGCACAACTGAGATTGTTTACTAGCTTTAAAATGTTTAAATTTAGAATCTTCTGCTGGCAAAGTACACAAGTTCCTTTAAGGGTTCAAAGGACATATGCTAAAATATATTTTATACATTACTATATATAACAACTTGTGACCTTTGGCGGAATAGGGTAAGGGGCGGGCCTTGATCTCACTTAATTCAAGCATTCAGCAGGTTTTCGCCACTTGTTATGCGGCATCCAAGGGAAGGGATCGCTGAACTCGGAAAACACGCGCCGCCGTGCTCTACGCCGCACTAAGGTTCTGATCTTGGCTGCGCGTGCTGGCTGGCTTACAGCCACTGGCCGTTAGGTGGTGCTACTATATGGAGAATTCTGTCCAGTTGTCCATCAGGTTTTCGGTCCCAAAGTCCATTTTGTCCCTTAACGAGTAACTAATTTCTATTTGAAATCCATATTTTATGTTTATAATATTGAAAATAGAATAAAAAATATATTAAAATGAATTTTTTACAAGAAAATGAGATGATTTCGCCAAAGTTCACATATCCTCGAAGTTTACAATTGCTTCTTTAAGAATTAAAATAATAATACCCTGTAATATGCATATGTATGAATGCAAGGATTCCAAAGGAAATTTCCCTTCTGTCTCAAATATATTTTGCCATTAACCATACGCCCCGTTGTCAGTCAATCTCTGTCGGGATTTAAGTGATCTTTTCTTTTATTTCTTCTCTCTCTCTATACCTTTTTTTTTTTTTTTTGGGTTGAAAACCTTTACGCAATGGGCCAGTTGCCACACCTGGCCAAGTGGCCCAGTGATTGGTTGTAGGCCGACTTCAAGTAGGCTTAAAACTTTCACCGAATTTCCGAAGCGTCGTTGCGTTGACAAGCACTTGGAATTCATGGATTACAAAAATAAAGAAAAAATATTATTAAATCAAAAGAGTCGAAACAAAAAACGAAATTAAAGAAAAATAAAGGCAATTCATGGAGTGCCGGGCCATCGACAATTTCGCTCGTCCGAAGGTCAACAGTCGCGACTCGCGAAACTTCTCCCCGAAAAGCGGACAAAACCGAATACCGATATGCATGGGGCACCGTTTCGAAATTTAGCCAGATAAACAGCATAATTAATATACAATACGAAACCCGTTTCAACTGCGGGCCCCGTTAAGTAAACGGCTCGCCGACAATTGTATAATTTCGGGCAAAAAGGGCGTGTGCGTGGCTTGCATTGCGCAAATCCGCCTTTGCCTCCGAGCTCCTCCAGCTCTCCCAGCTCCCAGTTACCCAGTTACCCAGTTAACCAGGTGGCATGTCTTTGCCATAGCCTCTGCAGTCGCCTTCACAATACCCAAAGCAATCGGAATCTGGTCAAGGTCGCCGCTTGTCGCTTGCCGTTTGCTGCTTGCCATCCCCGGCCCCCACTGCGTATACTTGATGTTGGCACAGACACCATTAAGCCCTAAGCTCTAAGCCCCTGGCTGAGCAGCTCAATTAACTTCAATTCGATTGTGGTCAAAGGCAGGCAGAAAAGGCTGCAAGGCTCTGACCCAGACACCCATCGGAGGTCCTCACTGGCCTGAGCCACTATAAAAGCTAAAGAGCAGCACGTCTGACGAAATTCATTGTTAAATGGCTAAAAAAAAACCATTGAATAGAAATGGCTGAATTGAGTTTTTTTTTTTTTTAACAATTTAAACAAGAAATTAAGGTGTGTGACTTGAGGCGGTGCAGCATTACGTGAGTTTAGCTTTTAATTTAGGTTTATTTCGGGGAAATAAAAAAAATTAGACAAGTTCAAGGCTGGTTCAATCCCAGTTAAAGGGTTTTGTTAGCTATTTTAGGGAAAATTATAGAATGTATTTAAGGAATATGAACCAAGTTAGAGGTTAAAATATATTCAGTCTCTATGAGTGCCTTGTTTGCCTTTGAAAATTTCGAAATTTAATGCCACGTCGTGGTCCGGCTGCGGTGGCATAATCACAGCCAGGAAAAGCTCTTTGGTTTCATTCTCGTAATTCAATTTGGGGCGCAGCACGTGTGGCTCCAGTTGGAGCTTTAACGCAGAGAGAAAGAGGAGAGAGGGGGGGGGGGGGGGGGAAAAGGGAAAGAGATTGCATCTCCATGTCAAAGGAGATACAAAGTTTACAGATTTAAAAGGTTTTCCATGGAGCACTTTATCACTTTGTAATCACACTTATACGATGATGATTTCAATTACATTTTTCTTTTTAAAAAGTACCTAATAATGAAATGTAGCTCCTGGGAGTCATCTGCCATTTACAGCGCCATCAAGGCACCCCACTTGCCACTTGGCAGACAATAAATACTTTATAAATATCCCGAAGCAAGGCTTGTTTATTAGGCAGGACGAAGATCCTCCTCCATTCATACGTGACCCCTTTTTTCGGGGGGGAGATCTTCCTTCAATACGTGTAATGGCTGCGGTAATTGCCACGTAGCCCGGCAACGTAACAAAAGACACTTGTGCCCTTGTGCTGGAAATGGGCTCTCGTGTGAGGATAACAGGATAACCGCTGCACACCACCCCCAGCTTATGCTCCAACGGAATTAGTAATTAGACATCGGTCAGTGGCTGCTCCCAGGTACCAGCCCCTCATCCCACCTGCAGGCTCCGCGGCCTCTGTGAGTGATTGCTCGGCAAACCGCAGGGGAGGCACCTGCGCAAGGAATCGTCTTTGGTTCGGGGGCTTCATCCAAAATCACAGTCCATCAATCAGCGGCTCCCCTGGCCATGGAGCCCACCTCGTGCAATTCATTTTCTGTCCTCAAAGTGGGAATTGATTTATCCCGGCCACAAGGCATCAAGCCGTTACGGTGTCCGCCCCTAGATGCACTTAGAGGAAAGTTGTGTAACTTAATATATTTGATTTAAATACAAATTATTTATATTTATTATTAAAAGCTTATATATTTTCATTGATTAAGAGGTTTTTTTATTTTTTGTGTTTCTACTGAACCCCCTGTTTTCGGGTTCAGTGCATCATTATTGTTATTTATGGTGCTGGGCCTCCAGTTGGCACAGAGAGAGAGAGCGAGCGAGTATCCTTTCCGGACCTTCCTTTTGAGCAGCATTGCGGCTGACAGCTCAATGCTGACTCCTGGAATCCTGACTCCTGACATCCCAAATCAAGATGAGAACCGGTTGACGGGGCTTTGCATGTGCAGCTTCGTTGGAATTTATGCCCAGGTCATTAGCTGGAAATGGCCGGCAATGTTGGCGATTTGCATCGCCGGCTTCCAGTTAATGCCCGGCTGAAGCCGAGCTGGCAGGCAATCAATTAGACTCCGGTGGCTGTGAAGAGCAGCAGCTGCTCTTGCTGGAGCCAAGCCCGAAAGTATACAGCATTTCATTTTGCGAATTTCGTTTTATTCTCGCTTCGATTGCAATTTGTATTTACATAAAAACACCAAGATTTAGCCATGTATTGTACACATATATTAATTTATAAATATATATTCGAATAATTGCAATTGCCAAGTTCGTTGAAGTGAAGTGAAGCTAAGGAGAAATGGTATTTATTTGGATTTGCATTCGCACTCCCAGCAGCTCCTTTCAGCTACATTTGTCTACATAAAATTGGATTTATATCTTATTTGTGGACAGCCTAAGTAAGTATTTTGAACGAGGCGGTTCCGAGTTCGAGTTGAAATCGGAAACGGAGTGCCCGGCTACCCTGTAAAATGCGAACCTGGGGATTCGTTTGAAACCTACCGCTTTGCAGGAGTCCAGATTTCTTGGCTTCCTCAATGCCAGGCTATTACTTTGTCCCTGTTAAGGCTAACTGCCAGTTAATTTAAACATTTGGAACACTGAGACAGTGGCCCTTAAATGTTTATTTAGTGTTTAAACTTTAAACGGAGAAACGCGAGGTCAAAGTCTAGTAACTCACATCAAGTAACTCGCCTTGGCGCAACACTTAAACGGACAAATACGTAGTTTAAAAACCTTAATTGCTAGCTTTAACTCCCCCCAGATCCTGCCACTGCTTCTGGCCATCCTGCTGCTCACTTGGCACCTCCTCCTCCGCCTCCCTTGGCACATCCGCACACATTCAGAACGCGGCAGAATCGTTGACAACCACACAGTTTCATATTGCAGTTAGATTGCATCATCACAATTGAGAGCCACTACAGTGACTCCGTCTCCGCCACCATCTCATCTCCGACTTGGGGCGCCCGCCTCCTTCGGCTGGCTCAGAGGCGCGGGCTCTCGAGGATAGTGTGGCTGGACATGACCGAGTTGGCCAAGGCAATCGAGTTCCCGGCCACGGAGAGATTCGTTTCGTTCTTGGAGCGCCGCCGCCAGAAGCAGCAGGGCGCACAGAGCCTCTCACAGATCCTCATGCCCTTGAAGGTGTCCACAAAGGCGCGCCGGAAGCTGGCGTTCATGAAGCAATACGTAATGGGATTGCAGCAGCTGGAGGAGTAGGCCAGCAGCTGCAGGAAGCTGATGGAGGTGTAGCCCACATACTCGTACACTGCCGGCCCCAGGAGCATGGTCATCGTGTTGATCACATACAGCGGTGTCCAGCAGATGAAGAACTCCAGGACCAGGACGAACAGCATCTTCACCACTCGCTTCTTGCTCTCCAGGCTCTTGCTCTCATTGGATCTGCGCGGCACAATGCTGGAGAAGAAGGATTTCGATAGCGATTCAAGGGCTTTGTGGGGATTCCATTTCCAGAACTCACCTTCGCAGACCCGCCTCTGTGATGCGCAGGCTGGGCTGGGACAGGGACTTGCGCCGGGACTCGTTGTCGCTGGTGTAAGCCTGCTGTTGATGGTGCTGCATCTGGTGTCGCATCCGCTGGGCCCGGCTGCAGCAGTCTCCTCCGCCTGAGCCCCCATTTACTTGGTGCTGCTGCTGCTGTCGCAGGGACTTGACCGAGGCACTCCTCATGCAGTACAGGTGTCGTCGTCCTTCACAAGGTGCGCCTCCCAGCAGCCGCCGCTTGCTGCCGCCATGGGCATAGTCAGCTGTGCAAGAGAATCGGGAACCAGGAAAATAATGACAACTTGATTTCAAATATTTAAATAAATTATTGAGAAAATTGGAAAATTGTTGTTTATCCAAGCATTCAGTTTGTTTTTTTTGAGTGATGTTCGAGGTACTTAAATCAATTGTGAATCCATTATACATTGAAACTGCCCAAATCACGAGATAATGGATACAAATTGACTTTACTTTAACCAACTTTGTAGAGTTTTATGGGAGTTTAAGGAGTTTATTGTATTGTTACTTTATTTTTTCATAGGTTGCAAGGCTAAATAAATATTATTTTTAAATATAATTCCATAATATATTCATCTAATTAATATATGAAGCTTTTAATGCTATATAATCCTGCAATTTTAAAGAGTTTATAGACAAAAACAAGCATTAAAGTCAATCAAAGTTAATAACTAATAAGAAAGCTGCCCCATTTCGTTTCCTATAATCATCTAAAATCAATTTAAAACGTATATATATGTATTTGCTATCTATGCTATACAACTCTCAACAAACGAATAATGGTTTAGTTTATATATAGAAGCATGCAGCTAATGAAATGGAATCGATTGCAGCACGCAACCTTTCGAGAGGTCACGATATATGGTCGCTAGAGAGCTGCGCCTGAGCTGCACTCCCAGCTAAACAGTCGCCGTCAATGCTACTAATGCTGATACTCCCACTGGCGGCAGGCCTAATCCTCCTCTGGCTTCTCTGGCGCGGAAGCCACTGGCAACGTCGGGGAGTGCTAGGACCCAGAGGCTGGCCGCTGGTGGGGAACATGGCCCAGTTTGCCTTAGGTCGCCGTTCCTATGGAGAGGTTTATCAGGAACTCTACAGGTGAGTACTAGGCATGAGTACAGGTGTCCAAGATAGGACAGCGATTCCTCCTCTTCCAGTCAGCATCCCGGCCAGCCATATGTGGGCTTCTATCGGCTGTTCAATGAGCCCGCCCTGCTGGTTCGCGACCAGGAATTGCTACGCCAAATCCTCGTGGGAAACCACTTTTCCCACTGTGCGGATAATGCTGTTCATGTGGATCCTCAGGATCGCGACATCCTGGCCAGCTTTAATCCATTTCTGGCCCGCGGTGATCGCTGGCGCCTGCTGCGCGCCGACCTGGTGCCCCTGTTCAAGCCCAGCCGCCTGCGACAGCTGCTGCCGCATGTGACCCATGCCTGCAGGATCCTCAAGGAGCAGCTGCCCCGGGAGCCTTTCGAGGCCAAGGAGTGGACCACTCGCTATACGCTCCAGGTAGTGGCTTCCGCGGTGTTTGGAGTGGATGCCCACTGTCTACGAGCGCAAGAGGAGGCTGGTGACAATCCTTGGCTGCAGCTGCTGGCGCCGCTCTTTCAGCCGAGCTCATGGAGCCTGCTGGAAACAGTGTCCTTGCTGCACTCGCCACTGCTGGGAAGAGTCTTAAGCTATCGGTAGGTCTGTATATATACCTCCTCTCTCTCTATATAAATATTTTCTTTAATATTTTAAAAGCCATTTCGGTTAACATGTTCGGGCACTCTCTCTGGCCTTTCCATAGAAATCCTTAACCCAAGGTCTAGTCGCCTTGATTGAACAAATGAAATCTTGAAACTTTTCCCTAATACCTTAACCCTGATCCCCCCCTCCAGCTATGTACCACTGCCCGTGCAGCACTGGCTCCTGGCCTTGGTGGAGGCCAGGAGTGAGGCGGAGAATCTGCTCCACTGGTTGGAGGCCGAGGGCAGGCGCAGCTTGGAACGGCTTGAGCTGGCGGGGCATGCCACAACTCTGGTGCTGGAGGGTTATGAGACCTCGGCCTTCCTCCTGGCATGTGCTCTGTACGAATTGGCCAGGAATGAGGACATTCAGAGGCAACTGCACAGGGAACTGGACGAGCAGGAGGGTGACCTGCTGGACAGTGTTTCTCTGGGAAAACTTCGCTATACGGAGGCGGTGCTGCTGGAGACACTGCGTCTGCATCCGGTGATGCAGGCGTTGCAGAAACGCTGCACTCAGTCTTTTGCACTGCCCGGGGGAGGACCCAGGGTTCAGGAGGGCATGGTGCTGGTTCTGCCCGTTCAGGCTATACATTTGTGAGTGTTTTCTTTCCTATATCTTTTCCTTATCCAGCTCTCATATATATTTTCCAATATATCTCTCTATTTATATGTACATCTTCCCTTCCAGAGACCCCGAACTTCATCCAGAGCCAAAGATCTTTCGGCCAGAACGCTTCTTGGACCAGATGCCAATGGGCTGTCGGTTCTTGGGCTTTGGCGCTGGGCCCCGCATGTGTCCTGGCCAGCGTTTAGGCCTGCTGCAGACAAAGGCTGCCCTGGCCACCCTGCTGCAAGAGCACCAAGTGCTGGCCCAGCCAGGAGCTGCCCTGGAGGTCTCTCCGCTCACCTTCCTCACGGCCAGCAAAGGCGGAATCTGGCTGCGTTTGGAGCGGAGGAGCCTAAGGGGAAAGTCATGATATATATTTCCAAAAAAGAGATAAAAAAAATTAGTAGGGGGGAATTTGTATTATTTCCTTTAGGGGTTCTAGAAATCACTTTAATTTCTTTAGTTTCATTATTTTTAAACCCGTTTATCTTCAGTTTTTTATACAGATTCATTATCGGATCACCCAGTGGCCTGGACACCGCACACTCTCTGGGGAAAGTCCTTGATTCCCTGGCGGGGAAGCATAGTTGCTGAGCCGAGGATAATTCAAATTGCTGTTTAACTTATAGTCGCCTCGGGGGAGCTGCGGAATGTGCGAGTGCGGGTTTTTTAGTGCGCGATATTATGAGCTTATAATAACATGCCATTTGCCTATATATATATATATAGTATAAGGCTCCTCTGAACGCACACAGGGTGATGTGGAAATAGGAGTCGCTCTGGGCCGGCAATTTATGAGGGGGTAATGTCAAGCGATGGCCGTAAACGAAGCGAAAAGTTTTAAAATTTAATCAAATTTATTGTCGCACAGCACCGGCGACAGTATGTGAAAACGAGTCCTGTTGCCAGCCCGCAAGGATAACGGCCTTTAACGAGCGCTTAAATGCCTGTCCCGTGCATAATTTACGGCACTTAAATTGACCTTTTTTTCGGTCAGGTCGAGGTCGTGGTCGTGGTCCGGGGTCAGAATTGTTCCAGTTACCGGATAGATAGTGTCCTGTAGAGTACTGACCGCCAGCCAGGAAGCGTAATGAATCACATCACCAGGAAATGGAGGCCTCGGCCGCTATGCTAATGCGCTGCTTCCATTTACCCGATGTCAGGGCATCTTTGGAGGATTTGATGTGGAACCCTTTCATGCAAATTAGTCGCTCCGGGACTGCTCCCTCCTCCTCTCCGGGAGTTTAATTTGGAGCAGTGAGAGAGGGCGGAGAGGGGAGAGTGTATATCGGAGATGAAAGAATCCAGCGAAGCTACACAAGTGTGCCACAGGCTGAGTGTGATTTCCACGGGGACGCTGTGCACCGTCCTTTGAGCTCATTGCTCCGCGTTCTCCGTTCTGGGCTCCCAGCTCTGAGTGTAGCATTTATCAAGCACATCACGTTGCCTGCAGGAATCCTAAAGGCAAAGCAAGTCTCCCCTCACTATCATTCGAATTTATACATATATATAATATAAAGCTTTAAGGCGGCATTAAAGGCGAATTAGCCGCATCGATCTGAGAGTCCTGAGAAGCCGCAGGCTGGCTGAGTTTCCGCGTCCATAATCTGTGGATTATTCACAGCATTCGGAGTCCTGGCGCCAAAGCCAAAGCCCCGCCATCTAGCCACGGGGAGTGCTCTTAAAGCCGTCGATGCGAATGCAAATGAAAGTGAAAATGCTCGCAGCTCCTACCGCCTCCTACCACCCCATCCCTTCTCCCAAGGGAACCCACATTGTTGGCACCTCCTCCTCCGCCTGGCTTCGGGCCGCACTTCGTGCGTGGCAAACTTGGCTTCCTGCAAATTGTGTGTGACGCAGTTCATAGCCGGGGAAGTCGACTGGAGAAGCGCAGCCATTGGACTAATCTCGAATGGCGTCCCCCCGGGACTAGTCGCAACTAATAAAGCTCTCCGGTACCCTTTGACCCGTGCAGCGAGTTTAAATGTCAAATTTTTAGAGGAAAAACTAAGTCAACACTTTGAGGGGAGAAACGTTGAATGATTCGCCTGTGTATATCCCTAAAGGGTATTGTAATTCATTATAATTTCATTTCCATTATGAATAAATAAACTAAATTAATTAAATTATAATAATTTTAAGCTTTAGTCTTATTATTTAATAAAATTCCTCCCAACACTCACCATAATAGTACTGCGGATGGTGTTGCTGCTGTTGGGCCACCATCGTGTCCAAAGATTGGCAATGGCTTCCATTGGCCCGCCGCTGGCTGCCAGGCCCCCCCGGACCAGCCACCATCATGGTGGATGCGGAACCCGAACCCGAACCCGAACCGGGAGCCATGTCCGGACCACTGCTGCCAAAGTTCATGGCCCGCTCGTTGCGCATGCTCACGTACAGGGTGCGGGTGATGAACAGGTAGGTGAAGCTGAGGGCCAGCAGGGGCAGCACCAACAGGGCCAGGTCCAGGAATAGGTTATAAGCTCGCTCATAGTTCAAGCTGTCCGCTGGCCACTGCTCACGGCACTTGCGGAGGCCTGCAGATCGAAGACTGTTACTTCCTGAACGAGAATTTTGAAGCCTGGCTGGACTCACCTGGTCGACTGGTGGGCATCAGCTGGCTGAAGGCAGCTATGGGCGTCATGCAAATCAGGCTGCCCAGCCAGATGATGGCTATAATTTTGTTGGCATGGTTTATGGTCTGCCAGGTGCGCGACCTCAAAGGATGACAGATGGCATAGTAACGCTCGCAGGAGATGGCCACCAGGGTCCAAGAGGAGACGGCCACGGAGGCAGCTATAGAAGAAGAGACGAGGAGATTAGATAACTGCTTGAGGTATAAACTATATCTATTATAATTATTATAATTTTATTATAATTTCAGTCAGAAATTGTCAAACAAAAATCAAACATTTTGGTGAGCCAAAGTTTTATGCTTTCAATACCAATGGAGGTTACCATTCGTTCCCCTCGTAAACTTTTATTTTCCATGACCCTATCCCTGGGCAATTGTCTCTTTACGGTTTTGGCAAGTGGAAGGGCAGAGCCGTACCCGGAATAATTAAACTGCTAACTGGTTTTCGGGGAATGCGCCTCATTTGAGTCGCGATAAGGAAGGCATTCAATCAGGGCTGCTCAAGTGCTCATAGAAACGGCGGGCAGGCCACTCCAAGCCACACAGTTTGCCATTTCAATTGTAATCGCAATTCCAAAAAACCCAAACCCGATGGCCAACTTAATCCCTCACGCCTCCGTCACCGCCATCAATGGGGCAATAAAAGCCAAAGCCAAAGCCAAAGCCCACACACACACATAACTCGGGAACGGGCAGGGATAGGGTTCGGTTTTGGGTTCTGGCTTTCCGTTTTCGGCTCCTGGCCACATGGACCACCGAGCTGACGAAACAGGCAAAGCTCATTAACAAAATTAAATTTAGCTCTGTCGCGCGCCTCCTGCATACGCACCACCCTTTCTGCTTCGCCTCGCTCGACCATGGAGAACGGCTCAGTGAGTCCGCTTCCAGCCGGCAACCGGAGTCCGCAACAAAAAATGTAAATTTTATGGAAATGCTGTAAATAGAAGCCGGACCCAACCGCAACGTGCGCCAACAATGAAATGAATGAAACGCAAATACTCGCACTCAGCACAGCCCATTCACACGGCCAGAAAAAAAGACATCGGTTGTTGTTTATTTGGCCATGGATATGGAATATATTCAGTTGTGAAATGGTTTATATTTTAGGGGTATTCGAGAAGATATGTATTATCTATAGACTGAGATCAAAATCTATGATTTAAGTGCATTCCACACAACAGAAATAAACAAGAACAAGCTGCTTTGAGACGCTTTCTTGGTCAAGTGATTCGTTAAATATATATTATTAAATATATATTATTAAATATATATTATTAAATATATATTATTAAATACAATTTTATAAAATCTATTTAAATCTTTTAAATATGTTTTTGGCATTATAAACAATGCTTTAATAGAAATTTTATACTTTATTTGATAAATTGTTTGCTATTTCTGCAATTGTTTCAATTTTATTAGCTGCTTAATTATTAAATTCATTATTTTAACGTTTAAATGCAAAATTTCTTTAATATTCCGAATTCATTAATTTAGGATTTTATCATATTTTGGGATTTATTAAATTTAATCACACTTTCATTCAATATTTTTGCCAAAATCAATCAAGTTTTTGGGTCAGTTATTTATTTTATTAATTATGTATTTAATATTAATATGTATTTATTTTATTTATTTATTTAAACATATTTGCTATTTCATTAATAAATAAAATCTATTTATTTAGATATTTTAATATCAAAATTAAATAAGTTGTCATTACTTTTTACAAAATCGAAATATTTCTTTTTGCTCTTTTTGAGTGCAGAAACCATCAATGGGCTGTGAGGAGGAATCGGAATCCTGAGAACCCATCAATTGGTTATTGGGAAATGGAATTCGCAAGTGAAGTGGTGGGGGCTTCATTGGGGACCCTTGACTTGGCTAATATTCTATGGCAAAACTAGGTAATATCTACCTTGGACCCCCACCGATAATCGGTACTCCTGCCCCCAAACTCTCCCCTCGATTATGGGGTGCCCACATTTGATTTTCGGAATCTCAATGGCTTTGCTTTTTAAATAAACTGAAAAAAGTTGACTTTCAGCTGCCAAATCAAACAAAATTCTGATAAAAGTCACAGAAGCCAAAGGGAATAAAGCAATTTTCCGAGAATTTTCAGGTTCTGTTAAAAATTAACGAAAATTAAAAGTTCGAACAGGCAGCTGAACGCGAGAGAGATACAGAGTGATCCAAGGAAAACGCTTTCATCGCAGGTAAAAACAGACACAGTGAATTTTCACACGCACACACATTTGAATGTATTTACGCATTCGAAAAGTTTTCAGAAAGGAAAATCAAGATGAACAGAGTCATTTACTACTCCGATAAGTACTACGACGACAAGTACGAGTACCGACATGTGGTCCTGTCCAAGGACATGGTACATTTGGTGCCCAAGTCGCACCTGATGTCCGAGTCCGAGTGGCGTGCCATTGGTGTGCAGCAGTCGCGCGGATGGGTCCACTATATGGTCCACAAGCCGGAGCCGCATATCCTTCTATTCCGCAGGCCCCAGCAAGCGGAGTAGATGGATCGAACAGCAACAGCAAATGCAGCAGCTACACACACTTACACCTTCCTATTCCTGGCAACCCTCTGAAGACTTCCTGGACACATGACTCCTCCTCCTCCTGCTCCTCCTCCTCGAAATGAAGATTTCTTTTAAATTGAAATCAGATTTGCAAACTTGTCACATTTTTAAAAAACAATACCAATATGTTAACACGCGATACCACACTTGAACATAAATATGATAAATGTGTTAAACGAGGTTTAAGTCTCAAAGTTTTCCCGGAATTGAACAAAGCCGTCAGGGGTAGTAGAATCACATTAAGCTTCGGTCTCTGGTGCCAGGCTGGACAAAGCCTCCAATTGGGATTCCCTCCTCCTCCTGCTCCTTGAATTTCCCTCCTGCCCACAACCCCTCTTAGCTGCAGTGGTGCGTGTTCGAGTGACAAACTTCAAATGGTTTTTTCATGCAGAAGAGACATCCTGTGGGGGCGAGGATAACTTTATGTATGCGGTGCCCATGTTGCCATGTGTGCGGTCAACGGAATTGCAAATTGTCCGAGTATTTTCTAGGAAAATGGGAAAACGAAAGGGAAGGCAGTCCTGCCAGTTCCGCAAATGGGAAAATCCAGCATCTATTTCACCTCCTCCCCGTCGGCTTTTATTGCAACAACATAGTTTTTTTTTTTTTTTTTTTTTTTGTTTGGGCCTGGCCATTAGTTCTCACCACTTGGCCATCGGTCGGCCACCTTTGACATTTTGAGTTCTGCAATTAAAAACAGCATTCATCCGGCCTCATTTTCCAGCTGTTAATGGTCGCCCACGGCTCAACTGCAATGATTTTCCGAAAGCCCACAGAATCCCAATCCTCATCCGGGGCATTTCCCAGCACTTGACTTTTCCGGGGGTCAGTGTAAACTTGATTCCGGCTTCCCACGCTTTCCCACACAAAATGAATTTTCATGTTTTCATAACAGCTAATTGTGCAGGTCGGGTTGCTGCCCCCAAGGATAGTTGTTTTCCTAGTTTTATACCCTTCCAGGATATAAACATTTTAGTTAGTAGTTTGTAACGCAGTGAATATATGTTGGAACGGACTATATCATATAGCTGCCATACGATTTCGGTTAAGTTTTAGATTATAAATTCATATTTTTCCATTTTTCCAATCATTTTCAACTACTTCCTGAACTGAACTTAAATTATTACCTTGAAGTTGTACAACATTTTACTATTAATATTTAATATTTTAATTCTCATTTTATAGGTATTTTTATTATATTTTTTTTTATTTTCTTTTTATCCAAATCCATTCTTGAATCGATTCTTAAATATACAATCCCAAAGGGTACTTCAAAGTGTCAAAGTTTTAGTTTATTCATTGATATTATTGTGAACAAAAAAAATATAGGTTTTATATATATTTTTAAATAAGAAAAACAAGAACTTACATATTGTAATAAACCAATTTAAAGGGCTTAAAAATTTCCGCAAGCCGAAATTAGCTTTCTTTATTGTTGTGGCTTGTTAACTTCCTTTCGATTCTGTTTAAGCCTCAGTTTGGCCCCAAGTTCTCGGAGTTATTACATTAATTTAGGGAAATAACCGCAAAAGTCGAACTGCCCAGCGCCCACCTGGGCTTCTGGTGGCTCTCCTCCAGCCTTGATAAGTTTTTTTTCTCGGCTTCTGTGCTGCTCTTGAGCCGCAAGACCATGCTCCTATTTCGGATACAACTAAATCCACATCTCAACGGTAAAAGTAAAGTAAATAATCGGAGTGCACACACACTCAAAAAAAAAAAAAAAAGAAACTTAAACCCACAAATATACTCAAAGGGATTCGTAGCAGGTGCACATATATCCTTTATGTACTTATGTACCTGCTGGCAAAACGAAGAGTCCAGCCTGGCTTCAGGTGAATTAAATCAAGCAGAAATACCCATCTAACTAAAATAGTTTTCAACTAGGAAATGTGATTCAATTTAATGCCTCAATGGTAAAACCAATAAACCGAAATCAATATCAAATCAAATTAATTTTTCAATGTATTTTTAACTCTATTTTTTTTTTTTTGTAATCCTTTAAAGGAACTACATATTTCTTCCTCTGTGCTGAACTCTCAGAAGTCTTGCTCTTTATTTCGCCTGTAATTTGCATTCAAGTTGTGGGGTCAAAGTGGAAAGTTGAGCGCCAATTAAAAGCGCTGGCCGACTGACCACATCCACCTCCCTGAAATACAAGAGTTTCCCCTGGAACTGAATTTCACGGCTTCATCTCTATTTCTCTTTCCGTTTAATGAGTGCAATTTAAGGAAAATATACTATTAAGATAGACTCTGATCTCGTCCAGAACTGGACAGTGACCACACAACTAATTGCTGGCCCTGTACTTTGAGGTCCATACACTTTCCATAGACATTAGCCAGCTGCGAGGGGTGCTTAAGGAGTTATCACTAAAGTACATAATATTTCTCTTAATAATTAAAGGTTTCTTTTTGGGCATAAATTGCAGTATTTAGCAGCCACTCTTCATATTTTTTTAAACAACAAACTTCTCTACAACTTTTACAGTTCTTTTTAACCTTTTCCTTATAATTTTCATTGCATTAATTCAAACCAATTTGTTAAGGAAACAATTAGATTCCACCTCTCTGCCGGATTTAAATGCTTTTCATTTCGCGCGGCAAATATTTGGCGTGCTGCCCGCTGTGTGTGTGTGTCTGAGGCAAATAAAATGAATCCACCAGATTCAGGCTTATATTCACGGCTGGCGTAAATATTTAATGTAATTTATATGCGAAAATTGCAGCGCAAAACAGGCTCATAAATTATTGTTTTCAAATTGGAAATGACTTTAAGGTGCGCATGCAAATCGATGGTATATACACGGCCCATTTCAATTTGGCACCGCATCACTGTTATCCTGTAGTCCTGGAGTCCACATCCTCATCCACAGGCAAATCCCAACAAATTCAGGATTGCCCTCTGGTCGTTGTTTTTGATTTAGCGCCCATTCGCTACTCAATGACAATAAGTCCCAATCTCAGTCCCATTCCCATTCTCTGTCCCTGCTCCTGCTTCTGCTCCTGTCTCTGTCCATTTCCAGTTACATAACTCGCAGCCATAACTGAAAGTGGATTTTTATGGACTCGTCAGGACCTCTCTATCCTGTCCCGACCCGCCTCAACCCGCATCCTGCTGAGTCTTCAATAAAAATAATTCCAAATTTGAGACAACAATAAAAAACGGTTTTTGGGGGGCAAAACTTTTTTTTGTGCCACGAATCCCCGACGCACGCAAGATTGGAAAAGCAAAAGTATACATACATATATCTGCCAGATCCACGCCCTCATACTCAGCATCCTGGTATCCTTGATGGACAAGGAGTATCAGCTGGTCGATTTGCCGGCAGATTTGTTTCTTTCTTTTATTTTTTTTTTGTCTGATTTCTGTTCAACTTTGCCGCCGCCGCTCGCCTTGCAAAATTGTGAAATTATATAAAAAAAAATTGGTTTCTATTGTTTTCCCGTATTGATACGGAAAGTTATGGCTGCCAAAAGATGGCCTGGGGAAGGACCTTTTCCTGCCAACTCTGTGTGTGTGGGGGGGTGGAGGGTTCATAAAAGAGCCATAAAACGGGAAAAGCGGAAAGCAAAGTCCTCAATCGAAATGAATTTGCAGGGAAATTGTAAAACACAACAAATTAAAATGTTCTACACAACACAAGCTCTTGGCAGATCGTGGCAGCTGCTGCTGCTGTCGGTGCCCGGAAGGGGTAAGTAGGAGAAAACGATGCCTCCTCCATCGGGCTTTGCATTTTAATTGGAAACAAATAGAAGACAAGGCCAAAGGAGCTTTTATTTTGCCCGGAAACCCCAGCCGATGGCTAGTTTGAATATATTAGAAAAAAAAAAAAATAAATGAAAACACTGGAAAATGGCAAGACTTGGAAAATTAGTTAGATGAGGCAAAAAAAAACTGGACGGGTTATGGCAGCGAAAGACTTGGGAAAAGGAATATGGAGCCTGTACTTTGTGGAAAACTCTTGCTCTCTCTCTTCCCCGCTGGTGTCTGTGAAAATGCTTTCCCGAAATTAAGTTTTTGGGTATTTTTTCAAGCAAACCTCATCAATCCTGGCCAACTTCCTTATTAAAGTTGCACATGGCAGTGACATTTCCCTGGGAAAAACTTCATTTCGCATGCAGGCGAGAGTGTCACCAAACTTGAAATGGAAAGCTGGGACCCACTTCGCATGGCTCGATTTCCTGGACAGCCAAGTGACAGCCAGGACACGGTCTGAGATTTGGCAGTGAGATGAAGCGAATATTGCAGCCGTGACCTGGGCAATAACATTTGCTCTGCCCTGCCTTCCGCTTCCGCTTCCCCTTTTCCCTTACCACCAAAATCTGCGGAGTTGTTGGTTATAAACAAGAAGCTTTTGTCCCAGTCCTTGGCCTTGGCCCCCTCGAGGGCTACTTAAACACGCCATAATTGTTGCCATGGCAAAGTTGTAAATATTTGGCAAAATAAATTAAGGTACAACAGGCAGGCAAGCGAAGGATGTTAAGGCTGGACAGGCGAGCAGGCCTGCAGTCCGCCACATGTTGCATATACGCCAGGTTCATTGCGCATTAGGGCCTGTCAACGTGTGGCAACAGAAAAAAAGTGCAAAAAGCAGCTGAGAAATCACCCCTCATTTGTATTCCTTTTGTGGCCCCCCTCAAGATGCCACGCCCACCCATTAATTCAGCTCAAAGTATTTTCCATTTGCGGCGCAATGTTGGCCACAAAGAGAAATTACTTACATGGCTCTCGGGGGTGTGGCTGTGTTTGTGGGTTTTAAATATCATTTTAATTTTTTTTTGCTTTTTATTTGCAGCCCGCTTTTAAGCAATAATCATGACAAATATGTATGCCTGGCTTTGGCCTCGCAGGATCAATTAGATGGGGGTTCCCCCCCCATGATTTCCATTACCATTTACACTTCACCTTTATGCAAATTCAAAAGAGAAAAGCTGACAAAAACAATGTTTTATTGCTGCTTTTTCCGGAGTTTTTTCCGTATTTAAATAATTGAAAATCAATAGCAATATGTAATCATTACGCTTCGCCATAAACTGTCGCAGATGTCACAGATAAGACTCGACTTTATTATGATGAAACCCCCCCGCGAGTTCACTCTCAGTAGCAACTTTGGACGTAAATAAGCCGGCTTAAGGCGACCTTGGCGTTAGTTTTTATTTCGTTCCATTTACGTACTTGTGCCACAATTATGTTGGCCCCGTTAGCTGTATGCATGCTCATTACGGCCAAGTTCCAAGGAGCTCCTCCATTTTACCCCCTTTAAAAATGTTGCAGTTTTTTTTTTATTGCAAGCCATCCGCCGCCTCCTTCGCCCTCGTTTGCCTAATTAATGGCGCTCTCTGATTTCTGTTACCAAGAAACCGAAAAAATAAAACCAAAAGGAAAATGCGAAAAAAGAGAGACTCAAAAGAACTCTGGAAAAGCGGCGACAAATGGCAAAAACAAAGCCCAGCAACGTTGGAAAAATTCAATTAATCATTAATTTGCTGAGCTGTCAGCGGCCAGGATATCTCGACAGCTGGACAGCAGGATAGCTGGCTAGCTGGGTGCCGCCCATGTCAGGGTTCAAGGTTCAACAAGTGCTAGTCTCGTCTGACGGGGGGATCTCTAACCCACTTGATATCAGCGGGTATCCCTTGAAAATTGAGCTATAATTAATGTTAAAACCAACACTTAAGCGTTTTTTAAATTATTTATTTAATAATTATTTAAATATTTCCTAAGGTTTCCCATTAGTTTCTTACTTCTTTTACCCATTTTGTCGTATTTTTATACAGCAAGTGAAATTTTTGTTAATTGCTCTTCAGGTTTTGACCTTTTTAGCTTTCCAGAGCCCCATTTAGGGTTCTTTGGGGCGAGTTCCTTTGGGTTCCTTGAAGCCGCTTAGAGGCTGCTCCTTAACCCAACCCACTCGCCACTAACTGCCCCCTTTTTCCTTTCTCCCAATTAAAATAAAGCTTGTCGAAAAGGATCCTCGAACCAAATTGATTTGAATTTTTATGCTTAGGTAATAGCAATTACCAGCAGAGCGTCCACAAAATGCATCATTATTGCGGCCATAAATCACAACTATAACTTGGCCAGGTCTTAGAGGAGCTGCAGAGCTCACTGCACCTAGAACGTGGGTGATGATGATGGCCATAAATTGGGGCGACATCCTGGCCAGCGCCAAGCCATGACATTTACAGATTTATGGGCAAGACGAGATGCCGTGCAACAGATGGGGGAAGCAAGGAACGTGGGTTTGGGGAGGATGTAGATGTAGGCGGAGATGGAGATGGCTTCCAAGACAACGACAAGTGTTTGCCCAACAAATTGGCATGTGTGTGTGTGTGTGCGTAAAGGAGCTCTCAACTTGTTTGCCTGCCATTGTTATTATGTTGTTAATAAGTTAGTGCGGAGGCGCCGACACAACTCCGCTCATGGATGATATGCCAGCCTGGCACATGCCCCTTGCTTGTGGCAGCAGTTCCGGCAGTTCCGAAAACAAACTTGCAGCTAGACAAACAACATTACCCGCGGACTCGGCGGGCGGCAGCAGGAAACGGAAATAAGTGATGAAAGTGCAAGGAGTGGGAACGGGAGCACCACGACGTGGCACAATGAAAATGAAACGACGTGACGTTGCATAGCGGAATGAATTTCGCAATATTGCGATGTTTAAAAGCAAATTCCCGACTGCTTATTGAAAGCTGCTCAGGCTTCATCTCCGGCTCAGGATCGATTATGGTGCCGCAGGAGGAGAAGGAGGAGCAGCATGGTTTGAAAAAATACATAAAAGACTGCTTGGACTCAAGGACAAGGCTTCGGATAATTAGAATGTCATTGCAGATGCACTTTGATTAAATAAGCAAATTAATGCCACGTCCCCCAAGTGACCAGACTTTTGCACCCTTTGAGTACTTTTCGGAACTTGGAGCTAAATGAAATGCCCGAAGCTGATGCGGATGTCTGATGCGAATGGCTGATATGCTGATGCGAATTTGTGACAGGTGGAGAAAAATCTTTGTTATTAAAATAATTATTGAAATGTGCTTGTTATGTAAGGATTTGTATTTAAGCGTGAATTGTCGCAAATTTGGGTCAGTGCTTAGCATTTTCCTAACATTTTCTCTCTGTGCTGCCAGACGGGTCCATCAGAAAGATATTTCGATCACCGGTCCGGTCCGGTTCAGTTCGGTTTGGTCCCTTATCCTAGCTGGAGACACAATTAATGTCCGCCAGGCGTGCCTTTTCTATCAGCCGGACGCTGATGCGTCCTCCCTTGAGTTTAAAGGCTCTTTAAAGGAGGGGAATGGGTGTGCGGGGTAGTGCCGTATGTGTGGGCATATTTAATCTTTTGAACCCTCGAGGAACCCAAAACGACAGTCGTTAGTTGGGTACTCGTGCTCGTCCTCGCTGCAGAAGGATGCGGGATACGGGCAGCGACATAAAATTCAAGTACGGCAAGGCGACAACAAATATGCGAAAGTGGCCCAAGGATGCGGACTGCCAAAGACTTGTCTAGTGTGCAAAAAGAAATATGATTTAAGCCATAAATAAGCGCGGAAATTGTGCGTAAAATCGATGGGAGACAGTTTCCGTAAGTGGAAAACCGATGTGCATAAGCGTGCAATCAAAAATACTTAAAGCGGTCATCTGCCAAGGCAAGGAGCAAGGAGCAAGGAGCATGCCACTCCAGGGGCTCACAAACTTGGCTTTAGCTTTTCCCCCCCGAACAAAAGTCTGTTTCTGATGGCAAAAGTCTATTAAATTTCGGTTAGCCGCAAGTTTAGCTAAGCTTTTCCGTGGAAAGGCGCCGCCACAGACGTGTGCAAACTTCAAGTTGTCTTGACAGGAGCAGAGGTGCGTCCGGGACACGTGTTGTGAATATGCACAGAGCGAAAATGGTATTGAATATTTAGCATTATTTATTTATAATTAAATCGTTTTTCAAATATATAAGTTCTGCATTTCTCTGGCAGTTGTTAGAATTTAAGGATGAAACACAAAAGACTATTTCTCGTTGTGTTGCCAACTTCTTGATTTTGTGATTCAAGGACAGTCATCAGTCTCTTATCCTCTCACGGCGCTTCAGCTGCTGGCGTATTCGGCGCTGGAAGTATTGGTTGGATACCACCTGAACCGAGGCCAGGAACTGATCCATACAGGCCACCAGGCATTCACGTTCCGCGGATTGCAGCTTCTCCTCCGGCAGGACAATGCAGGCACTGAAGCACCGGCGAGAGATCTTCTGGAGCAGCTCCTGGATATTGGCCAGCACTATCTGCTGGCGAACGCGCTCCAGATTCTGGTTTAAGACCATTTCTTTGGGTCAAAGTGACAAAGAGACAAAGGACCCTAGACCTGGGCACTGGGAGTGTAACAAGAACTGAGACTGGGTCTGCAACTGGGATGTACCGTATCCCAAGTATTTTTGGGCTTGGACTTGGATCCGACCTGACAGATAAGGAGATACCTACTCAAACATAGCACTCACCCTGTGCAAACTGGATGAGCTTGCAGAGCAGCTCGCCGAAGATGAAGTGACGGAGCAGGGTGCCCACCAAAGTCACCGGCATGCAGAAGACGCCCAGCAGGATGTCAGAGATGGCCAGGTTAAGCAGGAACACGTTGGTGATCGTTCGCATGCGTCGGTTCTGGACCAGGGTGAGCACCACCAGCAGGTTGCCCACCACGGCGCACAGCAGAATGGCCGAGTAGCAGGGCACCACCCAGATGGGCACATCGGAGCTCACGCGTGCCCCCGTCCTGTTCCGTGGCGTGGGCGCTGCAGTACTGGTCCGGATGGGATACGTTTCCGTTGCGGGTAGATCGGCAACTGCATCAGCATCGCCGATGGTTTCCGCCGCCAGGTCCAGCTCCACGCCGGTGTAGTTGAACAGGTCGGCCAGGTTCACCTCCAGGCCACCGGGGAGCTCGTGGCTGCCATTGAGCCGGATCACTGCGTCCGTGGCCAGCGGCAGCGCCTGGCGCAGGATGCGCTGCAGGGTGTCAATCGTGAGGCCGATTTGGTTCCAAATCTAAATCTTTCTCTGCTCCGTGCTCCGTGCTCCCTGCTCCCAGCGTTCTCTTTTCCTCTGTGCTCTCTGCTCCGATCTGCGGAGGAGGCGATTCCTACGCACTCGCGGCACTTCGTGGAACACGCAACAAAAAAAAGGCCAAGCGCTGGCACGGAGTCGCTTTCCGCGTTGTGTGTGTGGCGCCTCGCAATTCTCGCGAAGCACTAAACGCACTCGGCCCTGAGTCCTGCGAGGACCTGCGGCCAACAGCCGGCGCCAAGCGAGCGCAACATGTTGCCAAGCTGCTGGTGGAGCCCAACTCACCACGGTTGCAACATGTTGCCTAAGGGGACTTGTTGCTGGTCCTGCAGAGTCAAGAAGGCCAAAGATCATGAACTCTGAATGGCTGTAATTTTAAAAAAGAGGATTTTTGAATAATATAAGTACCTCTAATACGTACTTATATTATTCAAGTCTTTTGTTGTTTTATATTTTATATAAAGTAGTTGGCCTGTTTTCACATAAGTCGCATGACAATGGTTCTTATAATCTGGGTAAATGTAGGAAAACTATTTTCTCTATGGTTTTCTATTCAAAATAAGTGTATAATTTGCTTAGAAAAAAATTTAAATTTTCTTGGTAAAATCCTGTCAAACATAATGTTTCTTCAAAGATCACTAAATCGCTTTGAATATATCAAATAACTCTCTCTTTCGTTTTTAATTTGATCTCATCAATAAATTTTATAACTTGTTTTCAATTAATTATTATGCCCTTGCTGAATATTATAATTTAATTCAAGACCTTCAACTTTTATTGAACCAATGGATTCCTTTGCCTCGGAGCCCTGTTTGCCCATCAGCATTATCATTAGCATACATTTCGGGGCCAACGCAATGATTAAGCCCTGCCATGTTTGCAGGCTGAGAATCATTTGCATGTCTCCCCCGGGTAACTCGGCATAATCAGTGCGCCACAGAGGAGAAGGAAAGCTGGGAAACTGAGTAAGGCTGGACGAGGGAAAAGGGCCACATTTGTCAACTTAATTAGCAAGCACCTCCGGCACCTTCGTCGACTTCCAACTGCTTACACCTTTGGCTCATTATTTAAAGACTCTCTGCCGCCGCCGTTTATTTGCCGTCCCCGACCCGACTTTATAAATCACTCCACCGCCACTCGCCGGTGGGAAACCCGAGCCGGAAAGTGGAGCTTGGAGCGCGGTCCGTGACTTTGTGGCCACAACAGGTTGCAGCCAGGACCCTTTACAATTTATTTGAGTTCCCGCCAAACTCTGCTCCAAGGGCCAAACTTGGCTACAACATCTTTTTCGTGGAACTTGAAGTGATCAGTCCGACGCCATCTCGGAATATTTTCGGTGTACATTTGTCCTAAATTGATTAATTCAATTTGACTCTTTGGGGGCAGCGAAAGACAAACTTTCGTCGGGCATATAAATAATGCTGCAGCATTAATTAAAGTTGCCGGAAGCGGTGAAGTGGGAGGAAGGCTGTGGAAGTGGGAGTGGAAGTGGGGAGCGTGGACCGTGGTCGTCGTCGACGTCCATTTATTTATTTACTTTCGGGCTTTAATTAATTTTAATTATTGTATTTGCATTTGTTATGGCTC
The DNA here is from genome assembly GCA_008042485.1 of Drosophila mayri. Taxonomy (NCBI): domain Eukaryota; kingdom Metazoa; phylum Arthropoda; class Insecta; order Diptera; family Drosophilidae; genus Drosophila; species Drosophila mayri. Next base: position 100,545 of record VNJN01007186.1, on the reverse strand, counting down.
AGTTGTTGTTTTAAACTTTGGGAAGTGATTGCGTGGATTGCCAGCCAGCCAGTCGGCTGTTAATGCAATTCAAGCCCGAAAATTACGTTTGCCGCCGTTAATGGTCCGCCTTCTTTCGAAAAACAGCTACAGATACAGCTACAGATACAGGCCAACAGCTACCGTTACTGATATTGGTAATGATGCCGATGCCAGCAACACCGAACAGCAACAGATAGTAGATACTACAGTGTGAATGCATAATGAGGTCGAATGCGACTGAATAATGAATTAATCGCCCATTTCAGCTGCTCGTTCCCGCGATCCATTTATTACCCAAGCTCGAGTTCGGGTGGGCGGAGGCCCTCTCACGTCACTCCTTTGAACACTTGAAGGCCATCCGTGAACTAAGCTGCCCTTTGATAAGTTGATTCGCAGAACAGCAAACTTTTTTTTTTTTTCTGTTTTCGGCCAGGCGTTGTCATGTCAAAGCCGTGGAACTTTCGACCTGGGTACAAAGGCCACTACTAAGTCCCAGTTTTTTCCAACATTGACAATAGGAATCGGGCCAAGTTTAGCCTTTCCTGGGTGCCTAAAATGCGACAGAGCTGTCTCTTTTTTTCCTGGGAAATTACTAAATTAGTAAAAGAGAAATAACTCATACGTCCCGTTGCCAGATTTGTTGACAAAAAATTACTCATACGCCACTTTGTTTATTTAACAATTTATTTTAGAACTTGAATTATTTTGTTATCTAAAAAAGTTATACAAAATAATGCAAATTTTAGGAAATCTACAATTTTTTACTAAAAATTTAACTTAGTTCAAAATATTACTCATACGTCACATTATTCATTGCATAGACAAGAATTACTCATACGACCCGTGGTTCAATTTCGTTGACTATAACACAAATTATCTCAAAATTATAATTATTTATTGAAAAAGCCTTTAAATTTTATTCGAAATTAGTCAAAATTCTCGAAAAAGAACATTAGATTTTCGTAGAAATTATTCTTTTAATAGAAATCTCCCTCAAATGGCATCACTGTTGGAAAGTTGAAAGTAAAAGGTGAAAATTGAGAGTTGAGCGTGTTCAAGTTACGTGGAAATGAAGCCCAAAGGAAAGCGACCATAATTAGACACAAGCCGACATTAAAGATGCCCGAGGCGGAATGCCGCTGGTGGTGGTGCTGCTGCAAAGGGAGGGAGGAGCCGCCTGTTGGGGCATGTAGCACCACGGATTCAATTGCGGCCGCTGTGCTGTGTCGCCGCAGTGCCTGTGGGCGTGACATCTGCGCCTCTGTCTGCTTATGCTCAGCATCACAATCAGCATTAGGGACACGCAGGCGGCTTAGGGACTCGCCAGAGGACTAGGATTGGAACTAGGACTGGGACAGCTACTCGGACAGGGACCTGGACAAGGCCTTGGACACGGACACACAGGGTAAGGTTTCGCACAGGAAGAGCAAGATAATTATGGCAAATGCTTTGGATTTTGCCAGGGCACAAATGGATATTAAATTTTTGCTGCTGCTGCTGCTGCTCCTGCTGGCCAGTCCCTTCGAGGCTAATGGAGCGCACATCTGCGGCCAGGGTTTGGGTTTTAAGGTTTAAGGTTTTAGGGCTTAAAGGTGGGACAGTAGCGCCCATGTTAATTATATGGCATTTTCATTTCATTCGCTCTCTCAGAATAAATATCATTAGGCAGTTAATTTTATATTTGCGCTGGCAAGTAATTAGGCATTAGGCATCTCTGCCCTTTGCCTTGACCCAAGTCAATATCTCCGGCAAGTGCTCAAAGCTCAGTGCTCCTGGTCGGATGAGTGAGTTAAGCTAGAGCTCCGGGTGGTTTTGGTCCTTCTCCGGAAGGAGAAGTACCCTGTCCCTATAGCTATAGCTTCTGTACCACCTACCGTCTTTTGGTTTATTGACTTGGGCGAGAATCCTTTTTGGCTTTCTCTCGAAATTCCTTCTTAACGCCGACAAAAACTTTTATTTGACTTGGCCCATTGTTGTTTTTCTTGCTGCAATATTTTACGAGCCCTTTGTTGTTGGCTTGCCGCTGCCTTTGCTGTTGCTTTTTAATGCTGTTGCCTCTAAACTCGAATTACGCTGAAAAGAGCAATCTCTGTGGATGCCTGGGCTGCTTGCTCCTTGTTCCTTGACTCCTTGGCTCCTTTGGGCTCCTTGTTTCTGTTCCTTGGCCAGCGATATAGCGCTAAATACATAAATCGAGTCAAGCTCCGTAGAAAAAACAAGGGCCAGGGCCAGCTGGCAATCCGCTTTGGGGAAATTCCATGGAGAGGAAAAACCACTCACTTAGCCAGTTAATTAACTGAGTTGCTGCTGCTGTCCTGCGATTGATTCCAGCTATATGGCCCACGGCTGGACCAGGTCCTTCCTGGGAATGCCTATGCAAATACCTGTTGTTGGTGGGTCAGGCCGCCAATCCAATCAATGATTGCGCTTTAGCCGGATTAGCCAAGGGTGTGCTTAATAATTCAAGGCAACTGGCCACAGGTTATACAAAGGTTACAGACATTACAGGTTACTGGCCTCCGATAGATATTAATTGAGCAATCAGGATGTGTGAGGACGAGGCTCTTCAGCTCTCCGGGTCTGTCAATCAGAGCTTATGCCTCTTGTTTCGGGTGGAAATATAAATTGGCCAGGCTGGACCCACTGCTAAAGAGGGTCCTTCCATCCACTCGAATGCCGATGTCTATAAATAAATGGCAGGCTGTTGGCAAAAGGTATTAATACTGGCGACATGGCTGCCATTTGTAAACTGTTTTCTTTTTCTCAGGATTTATTTTTGGCAGGCCAAGGTAAATGTTGGTCCACTGCCGGTCTCCCAGACTCGTTTTTCCAGTCTGGCATTATTTTTGTTGGCTGCCTGCTGCCATTTGTTGTTTACTGTTTACTGCTGCTTTTTGCTGTTTTGCCAGCATTTTGCGGTGGAATGATTAATATTTGTGCACGCCCCCGAATGAACTGGGAGGAAATCAGGCGGGAGCCATAGCCATGGCCCATTCTAATTCGGATTCCTATAACAATTCCGATTCCAGGCTCTCTAAGCGTCCAGCAGCAGCAGCAGCAGCAGCCCACTTGTTAGGCGTGGCACGTCTGCTGGTTGGTGGCCTTCATCCCTCATCTAACTTTCAACATCCTATAGACATATATATATATATATAGCTGAGTGTGTGGAACGCACACACGCACTCAGTATTTGCTGCGAGCCCTTTAAATTGACGTTACGCATCCGCCCTGTTAGCCAACACGCACTGAAATCTTTATGAATGGCAACTCGCACAGTGGAGTGCAGAGAGTTCAAAAGAAATATTAATTTTGCTTTAAAAATAAAAATGTATTATTAAGTTTAAAAGTTATTTACCCAAAAAAAATTCTTTTTAAATTGAAAAAAATATTTGTTAAGAATTTTTTACTGGAGGGAAAGGTTAAATATATGCAAGAAGAGAATATTAGTAGAATAAAAAGAAGTTCTATAAAAAAAAATAACAATTTAGATTTACAGCCAGGACTCAGCTTGATGATGTCCTATTTTAGTCAAGATCAGCACACTTATTCCACCCACTGTCCCACAGTTCATGTGTGATGGCAGTCATTTGCATTTCGCTTTCATATTTTGCTAAAAAATTACAATGTGTGCGACATGTGGCTGAAATAAATCAAAGCGGGGACCCCGGACCACAAAGGCATGGCTATCCCCCCGCATCAGAAGGGCCAAATTATGCGATGCTCTGATTTGTTGCCATTAGCTTTGGACTTGAAGCTTCAAGCCTGAAGCCTGCCCGAGCAAATGTCATAAATTCCGGGCTCAAAATTAATGAAAAAGCTGGCAATTTATGTGAGCGCAACGAGGAGAGGTATGGGGGAGCAGGGACCAGGGAGCAGGGAACCCTGAGCGATGCTGTGCTGTGCTATGCTTCCCACGGAGCCACGGGAACCGAAAAGACAAAGGCCCACTCAGGTGTCACCGGAGAAATGACAGCTCATCAAAAGCCCCGCACATCTCCCACCCACATTCGAACCCGAAAGCAAACAAACAACAGCCATTTACGCGTGTCATCGAAGGGTGCTTTGATTCTAATTTTGATTGATGACAGTGGCGAGCCAGAGTCATCCCAGTTCCAGGAACCAGGATGCTGTCAGGCCAAGGTGTCGCCGACTGGTATTTTGAAGACCATGTAGAGATCAGTTACGGCATTAAAGTCGAGACTAGTTTTCCTTGAAAAAAAAAATGCTTTATCTGGCAGCAAAGAGAATAGAACTTCGATATGCAAAAAATATATAGATATATTCCATCTCTTGCCCTCTTCTTCGGTAGTTCCAAAGCCACCTAAATTCTAAGACAACAATTAAAACAATTCGAAAACAAACTCCTCAAGTGTCTAAAATAACTTCTGGCTGGATTTAATTTAACCTGAAAACCCCAAAAGAAGTTAAAATCAAGTCAGAACCAGTCGGGGGATTCGTTCTGGTAAGCAGCCAAAAGTGGTGCCAAGCAGGAGTCGAGGAGCCTTCACTGGAGGCCCTCGCTCGCTAATGCGATTAGTGTGAGTGCTGGCAGCGCATTTGCCGAGCAATTGTGGAAACGTTTAGTCTTCGTCGTTGACAGGAGCAGCCACTCCCCCATAACCAAGTCCTGGGAATTGGTATAAAGCCACCTGGGCCTGTGCCTGTGCCTGGGCCCCTCAAAGTGCATTTCAATTTCCCTCTGTGTGTGCTGACACGCGCCGCCATTGTTGATGTCCTTGCCACACAGGACTTGAAGGGAAGCTGCTGTGGCTGCTGCATCCCCTGCTCTTCCTCTCTCTCCCTCTCTTCCGGTTTTTGTTTGTGCTTTGATTCATAACTTTTTCATCTTGGCTAAAAATAAAGCCGTTCGACGGCTTAGCTCAGCTCAGCTCAGCTGGGACAAAAACAGGAGCCGAATGGCAAGGCACTGTCCTCGTTATCCGCGTTATCGTTGTCATTATCCCAAAAATGCGGGCCACTCTTCGTGCAAAAGTTTCTTCCTTCCTCCGGAATGGGTAAATACCATGAATGTCTGGTCTACTAGGAGGCAGTACTTTTTCTTAACCAACTTCTGTTCCGGCTCCTGCTCCTACTTCGTCTCCAGCTTCCTTGCGCGTGGAGCAAACAATGGGTGGGTTGGCTCGAAACTCAAGTGCAATATTTGGCAACATTAAATTAATGTATGTACATAAAGAGCGAAATAAAACTTTGACCAAGTCCTACACCTCCTCCTGCACTCCTGCTGGCGCTTATCAATGTTTAAACAGAGCTGCATAAGCAGGCCATAAAAGCCAAGTCCAGGCTGTACACCGGAAGACAGGAGCAGGTGCCTAGAAGAGGGTATAAGAGGGGTATTTAGGTGAATAACTCAACCTTCTTAAAAAGAGAGTTCGATATGGAATAGAATGTGTACTAAGATAAGCCCTGAAATAGCTCTTTTCTCAAACCTTTTCCTAAATATTGTTTAACTATAAAAAATATGCCCCTTTTTTTAAAAGTGTAAAGCATAAAGATTCATAATTTTAAGGTGAAATTTTATTACGATCCTGGCCTGACCTTCCTTTGCCGCTGGTGCTGGGCATCCGCAAGACTTTTGGCATTGTGCCCACACTGCGTATGTGTGATATAAACAGAGTGCGAGGCGTGGAGTGTGAGCAACGACAAATCGGCTTTTAATTAATTAACATTCGACTTTGTGTGCTGGCCTGCAAGCTAATTAGTGGTCGCGACCCCCCCTGCCCCTGCTCCTGGGGGGCGTGGCCATATCAATTAGTCTCTCTTTCCGGTGACTTTCAGCGGTCATTCGATTAACCTTGGCAGTGTCGCTCTGATGCCCTGATGCACTCTTGAATAATGCAGGTCCTGGGCTAACTTTTGCTGCGGTTTTTAGCGGCTTGCATGGCCATTAAAAGCCCCGCCAAAATGGCATATGGCCTACATGACTAACATCGATTGAGTGCAGTCCCCTCTGGTCTGGGAATGCCTGTCTGCCAGGGGCTTATGTAGGTCGCTGCGTATAATTAAATCTGTAAGCGGCTTATGGGGCTTCCTGATGGCGGCTGACAAGTGGAGCCAATTGGCACGTGTCGCTGCCGCAGAAGGAGCCGGATGTCAGCGACTTGTGATTCCCCCGGCCAAGTTAATTAGATGTTGACTCCCTGCTAATTGAAGGCAGTCAAGTCCCAAGGCATCCGCATGTGTGCCTTAGGAATCCCGGAAACTGAATGGAGAACGAAAAGAGAAGCCTTCTGTTTCTGCAATTTGTAAAATTTTAATTAAATTTCCCTAAATTATAATTGCATTTGTTTTTAGGGTTGGGGCAGAGAAGCCTCTATAAAAAAATTGAAAGCCAAATGGACTTAACTTATGATTGGCACTGGGTCTACCACATTTCTCCACGCACATGTGGACGGACGGACACGGACAGGACTTCACTTTGGGAGGCATTACTTCAAGTGCAATGAAATCCATGGCTCCGTTGAACTCCCCGGACTCAAACGCGTCCGTCGAGCATTACTCAAATCGCCCTCCAATGAGGGTCTATTTATATTTCCCAGCACGGAGATGGAAGGGCAAAAGGCTGACCAAGTCATGGGCACGCAACAATTCCATTTGGCACGTGGGGGAATCCGACTCGGATCAGTGGTATGTGTGTGTGAGAGCAGCTTCATCATCATCATCATCATCACCCCTCTTTTCGGGCTCATGACTCATTAATCTTGAGCGTTGTGTGCCCCCATCATGCAAATTTGCCCCTAGACCACGTGACGAGTGCCTTAGCTGCTATGCTGACCTTTAAACTTCAAGTCTGGGTAATAAGTTTGTGTTTTTTTAGAGAGAAAAAATAGAAATTAAAGTCTTTAATTTATAATGAATAAGAAAACGAATAGCTAATTATAATTCTCTTCAAGTTCACTTCATAATTTAAACAATTCAATAATTTAAATTCTAGAATTCTCCTTAAAATATACAATTTTTACTTCATTTTCATATTTCTATATTTATTTAGTTAATTCTTTCGAATATAAGTAATGAAGTCAAGGAATTTCCCTAAAAATATGTAAAATTTCTTCCTGCGTAGCTATATTTAAGATATATGCTTGCATGCCAGCAAAAGTTTAATTGCTGCTGGGGAATACCCCAAGGGGACAACTCTTGCCGATCTCCCGCTGGCCCTCGACTTAAGGATTTGTGTGTCTTTGGGGGTCGTTGTCTTGGCCCAAAAATATTTACTGGAGACGAGGGGCGGGGCAATCAGAATTTCTACTCAATTGAACCTGCGGTTGCGCTGGCCCCTAGGGGGTGCCACATGGCTCTGTCTCCGGCTCCGGCTCCTGCTCCCGCATCAGCTAGGAATACCCAAGTACCCACTCCCCCGGGCAGCCAGTATCGCAGACAGTTTAGTGACCTCGAAGGTTCAAAAAACCTCATGGATCCGTGACCGCATTTTTAGGCTCTCTTGATTTCCAAAAAATTGGGTAGCATATTAAATATTTAAGCGTCAAGCCATAAAAATGCCAATTTTCAAATATATATATAGAAGTGTATGTAATATGTATATCTTCGCTGGCATCTGGCATATGGGCGACAAGTGGAGAATGCCTTGGCCTTGGGTTTTGTAGCATTTTCAACTGGCAGGGCGTTTGCAATTCAAATTAAGCTACAGCTTCTGTTGTAGCTCATGGCAGGCAGCCACTGCTACAGCTACAGCTTCTGCACAACTCCCGCCATCTCATGGCAGCTCCTGCTCCTGCCTCTTCTCATCCTTCAGTTCTGGCTCCTTCTTCTTCTCCAGCTGCAGCTCCATTTCCATTTCCAGCTTTTCCTCGTTGGCGGCTAGAAGACAGAATATGTCTGGACCTGGACATCCCGGGTCTGGCAGTTGGCAGACCAAGGCTGCCCTTATCCTTGCGAATTCCCTTTTTTTTTCTTGCAAACAATGCACATTGGGCAATATCATATCCATTTCAATTTACATTACATACATTTTATAAACCAAAAAAAAAGGGAAAATTTATCACATGTCCAAAAAAAAAAATATTAAAGTTCAAAAAATTACTCATACGCCAGGTTGGTTACATTTCATTTTATAAAAATGTTAAACGCATATGTTTTAGACTTTCCTTAAAATGAGCTGCCATAAAATGAGCTGGAAAACCGTAAACAAACCAGTCAAATAATAAATTAAATTGCATGCCTGAATAAATATTAAAATTTTACAAAAATATTACTCATACGCCATGTTAGCAGGTTAAAGGAAATTTATGGCCAAAAACAAACCAGCTGAAAAATAAAATATTTAACAAGCTAGTTTTATTTATAACTATTTTTTTATTTATTTATATTTCTTCTCGGAAATTACTTAACAAAAAGATACCAAAATATAACTCATACGCCGTGTGAACAGATTGAAGTGAATTTTTAGGAAAAAAGCCAACTTGCGAAACGTTAAAATGTTTAACAAGCTAGTTTTATGTATAACTATTTATTTATTTATTTATATTTCTTCTCGGAAATTACTCCACAAAAAGATACCAAAATATAACTCATACGCCGTGTGAACAGATTGAAATTAATTTTTAGGCAAAAAGCCAACTTGCTGAACGTTAAAATGTTTAACAAGCTAGTTTTATGTATAACTATTTATTTATTTATTTATATTTCTTCTCGAAAAGTACTCCACAAAATGATACCAAAATATAACTCATACGCCGTGTGAACAGATTGAAATGAATTTTTAGGAAAAGAGCGAACTTGCTAAACGTTAAAATCTTTAAAAAGCTAGTTTTATTTGTTTTTTTATATATATTAGTATATAAAATAAATATTTTTTTACATTTCTTCTCCGAAAACGACACAATGTGGCACGTAAGAGGCGCCCCTAAGTATGCCGCATACTCGAACGGAAACAATTCGTATCTCCTGTCAAGCCACTTTGCATACACTTAGCATATTCGCATCTTCGATAGCCAGATCCGAAGTCAGAGGTCCGCCAGGGGAGCCAATATAATTGTAATTGAGCGGCGATCCGAGTCTCCCTGGCAACGACCCCAATATTGGCATCTCAAGACGGCGCCGTCAGTCTTGTACAATAGTTGGGTCTTTAAGGAGTTTCCCTAAAAGTGGACGGCGACTTTAAGGAATTTCCTTAAAGCTACACGAAAAATGTCCACCTTTTGTTTACCCAAAATGCACACAAATGCAGACATGGAAAAGAATCGCTTTGGTTGTTTGCTGGCGAAAATTAGAAAACTCGCGCTGGTGACCTGCAAAATCTGCAAAATTTTGGTCCTGCTATGGAACCAGGGCCACATTTAAGCCAAAAGCACGTTCAGGGGGAAACTGGAACTGTCGATGCCGCCACCTCAACACCATGCGGTGCTCTCCAAGGGAATCATTGATGGCCAAATAGCCTTATAAGTTTCCCAAACAGCCGCAGCAATGACTGGCCGAAACAAAGTTTTTTGGGGGAGCAAACAGCGACTTTGCTTAACGAATTCAATTTCATTAGCACAACAAGCATAATTAAATAGGACACGAAGGAGGGATGGGGATGGGGTCAGGAATCAGAAATCAGAAATCGGGGTCAGAGGGAGTGAAATCATCTAGGATCTCGCGACATCTGTCCCGGATTTGGCCATAGTCTAAGCCGCTTAGACGACAACATCGATGCAGGGTTAGAGCTCGACGGAATACTGGGAAAGCGAAGTATAAGCCAGAGTAGGGGATATCCCCTCTGCCACGTTCTCGAGGCAAATTGAAAATGAAAACGAGAAAACGGGAAAACGGAAAAGTTTTTGGCCATTGACAAACGCATTAAGAGTTAAATCGCCGTCGTTTTTGGCTGCTATATATATATATACACATAGAAGGAGATGAAGAGGGATTGGGGGGAAGGGGGCACCCCCGCTACCCAATGGCTAATTACTTGCCAACAAGATGTCGCAGAGTAAGCTTTTAACGTTTTTGGGACAACCGGTGCCACCAGGAACGCTCATCATCAGGACAGAAGCAGGACCAGGACCAGGACCAGGACTTTCTAATATAAGCAAAGGGAGCAGGATTATACGTACCCAGTCTTAAGCCATCATCAGGACTAAGTAGTCCTGCATGATTACATGCTGGAAACACTACCAACTATTCACATCTCTAGTCAAAGTTTCCCACTGATTAGGCCATCAGTTTAGGTGCTTGGCTTGAAGACAGACCCAGCTTTGTCACTGCCGACTTGCTTGCGTGCTTTCCTGCTGCACCTGGGAAATCGTTAAAAATCTGACACGCCTCGCTGGCTCACGCAAAGGGCCAAAACCATCTGCATGCATGTCCCGGCTAAAAGCTTCATTTCCGTCCAGGCCAAAAGGTAAACTCATTTCCGCTGCGTGCAGCGTGGAAAGCCACGCGATTTCTGGGAAGCTGTCTCCGCTGCCTGCACCGAATCAGACAGCCCAAAAAAGGGCTGAGAACTTGCTCCGCGATTAAACATTTTCGAGACGCCCTTTGCTATCACTCCTCCTGCCCTCCGACACTGATACACTCAACGAAATGAATACATAGAAGATGAATGTAGTCTAAACTTTAAATGGCTTGGAAAAAACAAACAAATGAAAGTAACAAAGGGAAAGTAAACCATTGGCAAAATTGCTCCACAAGTTTTCCTATTCCGCAAGTTTATTACTCAAAGTTGATGTTAAGTTTTCGATACAGTTCATTGAGCTTAATACTCAACTACAATGTATTATCTTTGAGATTATCAATTTTTCAAAGTCCTTTAACGACTGATTTATGTTTTTAGTCTAAAGAGAGAGCCTTGGGCTGTGATAACCCTAGATTCCCATTAACAAAGGAACAATGCAATTAAAAATGTAATTAAAAAATGCAATTTATAAATATATATAATAAATAGTTATATAAAAAATATACTCTGTTTAAAAGAAATATAAATAAATAAATTAAAATTTTTTAATAACAAATAAAATCACCACAACTGCCTTGAACTAGGTTTTCATTTACTTTTATTTATACAACATATATTCAACTATTTTGTATTTTATTATTATTTATTCTTTAACATACTGCTAATTTTCTTGCCGTGTACAAGACCCCCTTCTCTGTCACACGCATAAATTGGCAAAATTTTAATTTTCCACTAGATTTGCGTGGATTTCGGGTTTCGCTTCTTCTTTGCCTCGTCTCGCCTAGCTTTGCTTTGATTTTTACACTCCCCAGTGGGTGTGTGTTTGTGTGTTTGTGTGTGCCACATCCATTCGCATTTGTTGCCACAAAAAAAGGACGAAGGAGCTTGGCAAAATTTATGACTGCATCTCTTTGAGGTTTCTTCCTTTTTTTTTATCTTTCTGTTTGCGTTTCGCTCGCTTCATTTGTGAAACTTTCGCTCCGGCTTGCCTTTCTTTGTTCGCTTTCCCGATTTCCCACTTCCTGGCTGTTAACAGTTTCCTTGGAGTTATGCGATGTCCTTGTCATTGTTCTCGCTGTTCCCTCTGGCCGATAAAATTACCCCATGTCCTTCCTGCAGCAATTGCACATCATCGCAACGCATCGGCAAGGGTTGTAAAGCACATTTCCATTTTCATTTTCATTCGGTGACATTTCCCATTTTCCATTCACATTAACATTTCCAATTGGTTGCCGGAATCGATGCGATGCGCAGCACATTAAATGCGAAATCCTGTTTGAAGTGTAGCAATTGAGCCCGGTGACGTGCTCCTCGTCAATTTGATTAATTTCCGACTGCTGCCAAATGATATGGAAAGCCGCGGCGACGCCCCAGGACCAGCGCTGTTCGCTCTCAACTTGGTCCTGATTTATGGATGAGATAAAAAAGTCGGAATGCCAAAACTTTGCCCTCGCGCCAAACTGAGCAAAAGTATTTTTAGTCTCGGTCGCAGATAATGAGAAAAGGAAGCTGGAGGACGAGGCGCGGGGACAAAACAAATTACAGCCCGATACTTGAGCGGTAAGGCAAGAAGGACGAGCCACAAGAGCCAGCAGATCTGAAGTCATCCATATGCCAAATGGCCTCATTAGATGCCGAGGCAAACAAAAAAAAAACAAAATCAAATTAAATCTGGGCAACGTGGAAGGCGCATGGACAGGCGAAAACTTTAAAGGCGAAAGCTCATCGAGTGCCTACTCCTCCGCGTCACAGAACAGATCGCTCAACACCTTTTCGCGTTGTATGTCCTCCAGCTCGGTGGCCTGGATGCACTTGCCAACGCCATCGAACTCCTGCTTGACCACCGCAAATGTGCTGGAGTACAGCATCTTGTCCTTGACCAGGGCCCCCGTTGGACACCAGAGCATGAGGAAGAGCTTCTCCCTCAAGCGAGTGCCCGAAGTGCCGCGGTACTGCTGCCTATGGGCAAAGTCAAAGACAGCATAGCGACACTGGTCCGGCCCAGCGCGGCACAGATCCTGAACAAAGTCCTCGTAGCTGGCCTCTCGCAGCCCCAGCCATTCCACCCGGATCTGGCGCCCCTTCTCAATGACAAAGATGGCATAGCGGTGCTGCTTCAGTCGCCGGATCTGGTCAAAGACGTGCCTGCACTCGCTACTCAAGGGAATGCCGGAAGCCATCTCGCAACTGCAACTGATCACCTGGCTTGGGCTGATATACACATAAACTGGAAATTTGGATCTGGATTAGCCAGTACGTCAATGGTATGGCCAAAGGGCAAGGCCCACTGGGAGCAGCTCGCACTTTTCACTTATTTCCAATCGAGCGGAAGCCATGAATATTTATGGCCAGAAATTTGCTTGCTTTTTCCGCTGGCTAATCAAATAGAGATAAATTTTGGAAATGTTTGTAAGCACTTTTGGCCATGTTGCCAGCAGGGGAAACTGCAGTGTCGATGCACTGCAACATATTCTGGCGTGCTCTATAAATTATTTAGATTTATTTAAATTATTAAAAAAAAGGCAGTCTGAATATTTTGAAGAACTTGTTTACTTGTTTGTTTGGTACCTAAAAAAAGTAGATATATTTATAGATATAGTTGTTAAGGGCTTTAAAATCTTTATGGATCTCTGTTGCATCCAAAATGATATAAGAGAGAATTTGTATTACCAACATTAAAACACTTCATTAATTTAAGGGATTATCTGGTTATAAATAAAAAAAAAAACGGCTGTAAATATTTTATAAATAACTACCTAGGATCCTATCTTCACTAAATGCTGCCCCATTTTAAATGAAAAATTTAAGGTTTATTTGTCTTAATTATTTAATTTTGATCTCGGATCTATTTGCAACCGTTTTTCGTTTTTAGGTATTTATTTATTTAAATTAGATCACGAAAGTCGAGAAATCAAAGCATTTAAAAATGCAGCAGATATTTTCTATGAAATTATTTCTTTTATATTTTTAAATATAATTATTTCTAAAATTCCTTAAATACTAAATAATTTCTTTCAGTGTGCCCATCCTTTGGCTGCAGCGCCAAACGCGTGTTTGTGCATTCAAATCTGCTAAATGCCTTGTGTGGTGGGCCTATCCTGAGTCCTGGCAAGCTGCGTCTCTTTGGGGAATAATTTAATGCAACGTTTTATGCCAACTGCTGACGCCAGGATGCGGGGCAAGACAATTGTTTTTCCATCATCACCATGTGTGTGTGTGTGTGTGTGTTTGGGTGGTGTGTATGTTCCTGGCAAGTTATTACGACATGTTGACTGACAGGAGGAGGTAGCTGCATTACCCATTCTTTATTCTTTATCCTAGCAACTCCTCATCTGCCTGTGGGCTGTAATTGTTTAATGGGCGCCCGACCCCCACGACATAAATGTTCATTACTGTGGAAGATGGAGGACATTATATAAGATGTTAAGGATATGCGAGACTTGGGGATCTGTTAGGCAGCTGGCGCAGGGTATTCTCTGTGTCTCCCCTTCTTTTTCTATACTTTTTTCAAATGTTTTCAGTTGACATTTTTTGCTTAGTTTGTGCTGCATGCATATTCCCTTTGAGGCATTACGTCCTACTTCTATTGAGTGGCGCTCGATGGGCATGTGACAGGACCTGGTTCCCGGATCCATGCTCCCTCTCCCTCCCCCTCGCTCTCTCTCTCTCGAGTGCTGCGTTTGCCTTGCACTTCATTTCCTAATTAATCTGCGAAAGAGCCGCACAAATAAACATTGAGGGCTTTGAGTGGCCTGTGCCATCAACTGGATATATGGAGGGGAAGGAGACTGGCGGAGTGACGAAGTATTTAAGTTATCTACTTAGCGTACACAATGTCGTAAATTTCATTTCCAGGCACTCTCAGAGTTCTCCAAACAGGGGGAAGACCTCCGAAAGCCTCATACTGCTCCTGCGGCGCCTACTGCTCCTTCTGCTCCTCATGCTTCTCTTGCTTCTCCTGCTTTTCCAGCTCTTTTTCCTTGCCCCGACAAAAAGGAAAAACCACATAAGAGGCCTCAATTTAAGATTTTCTTGTGTTTCTTCCAAAAAATAAATATGAAATGTAAACAAAACAATAGTTTCAAATTTAAATTAAAACTCTACAAAATTAGTTCAATTTTCAAGCTTTTCTCCATCAGATATATGTTTAAAAAAAATTCTGATTTTTTAAATTAATATTTGTAGGCTGCCAGCCCCTCTTCGGCTGCTCTATGCGCTTTTCCTGGCCCAGGACTCATGCATATTTAAGCGCTTTTACCATGTAATCAGCGTATATGTTGTGTGTGTGTGCCCCTGGGCCAGGGATGGCGCGAAAAAAATAGCTCAGAGCCTGGCGGCATAATTACGGCACGCGTCCAACACGGACACGAGAACTTCGTCCCTGGCAGGAAGTTCGCCGTCCTCCGGGAGGCTTTTCCCAGCAAATTAAATACAAAATAACGTAAAATACACTTGAGGCAGCCGCAAAGTATATTGTATATATGTATATAAATATGTATATATATATATTCAAGGGAACAACAAGTTACGGGCTGCTCCTTGCTCCCTGCTCCTTGCTCCCTATGCCGTTGGTGGAGCTGCAAAAGCCGCCCGGCGGCCATTGTTCAGCGGAGATTTCGTTTTTATTACGCGTAAATGAAAGACATTTGTCGTTGAATGTCGCTGGCAAGGGGAGAGCACGGGCAATAGCTGTCACAGTTACTCCCCTCATACACTGGACAAAAAACGAGAGTATAACATATTGGATATTTGGGAGATATTTGTATTCTAAACAAAGAAAAGTTTAAAATGCATTTTTGAATATAAACATTCTCAATCGTCAGCCATTTCCAGCTGAAAAATAAATGTTTAGATTTTTTACAATATTTTATAGGTGTATGTATTTGGTGTCTCATTGCTTTCCCTTTTTTTTCTGTGTA
This sequence comes from Drosophila mayri, assembly GCA_008042485.1. NCBI lineage: Eukaryota > Metazoa > Arthropoda > Insecta > Diptera > Drosophilidae > Drosophila > Drosophila mayri. The sequence goes on along the minus strand of VNJN01007186.1, from coordinate 85,191 downwards.
TTTTGCGCACTTTGCATAGGCGCTTGTGCTAAGCTCTGCGATAAAAATCTCTTTACGGCTGCCAGGCGGCCACGGCCTGTCCTTTGCCGCGTCCACACCAGGACATTGTTGACCAACACGCGAATGATTAACAAGCCATCGAAGCAATCCCGGTCGTTGTCCGTTGAAAGGACACGCGCCGAGGACGACCGAGGTCCCCATGGATCTAATTTTGATTTCGATGCCGGGACAGAAAAATGGAGAAACTATTTTAATGGAAAGAGCGTGCCTCGATGGAGGAAATGAAAATCACATTTTTGATTTAATTATTTGTATTTTATTTTTGGCTATTCATTCATTCCACCCTGAGCTGGAGCCACCTCAGCCAGCTCATCCGGCTCATCCCCTCCCAGCCAGCTGTTATGCCAGCTTCATTGATTTGTTTGTTTGGAAACAAAGGAGGTCCTGATACCAGGACTCATCTCCTCAGCGCTCAGGGTATGAGAGAAGAGACATACATGTGAGCCTGTGGAGTTATGTTAGATCCTGACACTAATTATGGGTAGGTGTCTTTACAGGACTTTTAAGGAAAGAAAGAAATAGCGGAAAAAATCAATTGACCTTTTCTCTTAATCCAAAAAATTTGCAGGACTCTTTCTTGATGTATTTCATATTGTACATATTATCTTTCTCACTTCAAAAGGACCCAAAGGACGACCTACTGCCCCGACAGCACTTGCAAACCGTTAAAAAAAAAAAAGGAAGGACAGGCAAATAGCAAAGTTTACGACGTTTGTTGAGTACTTTGCCACCTGACTCTTTGGGCGAGGAGAGAAATGAAAACAGGAGGACTTAAATGGAAGGAAGAGTCAGCATCGCCTGGTGTCCAATCTATGAGCTTCTTGCCACCTTTTCCTCCAGTGCCGTCGTTACTTACTTGTCGACACTTGCGGCCAGTCTGGCACCTGGCACCTGGCACCTGTGTTCCTGCCTCTGCTCCTCCTCAAGCCTCGCCTGGTTTCTACTCCAAAAAGTGATGCCAAACAACTGGCCAGATCTCATAATGAATGAATGAATGGAAAACCCTCAATTTTTAGAATATAAAAAATGCTCCACAAAGGTTTCTTAACGGAAAATTGTTATTTCTATGATATCTTTGGTATTGAAATTTATATAGTATTTCTTCCTTGAAATGCCAGTCCTAGCAGCCGGACATACTAGCAACACTGACGGCGACTCCAAGTCCAGCTCCTCCTTCTCCAGGCTGTGGTCTGTTCATTAAAGCCATTTGGCTTTGGGGGAAAAACGCCCGCAGCTTTTTCACCTTGCGATAGATGGCAAGGAAAAACAATAATAACCTTTTGCCGCTGTGGGTGAGGTCACGGATCGATGCTAGACCCGGGGTCAAAGTGACTGCGCAGTGTGTGTGTGTTTATGCTTGTGTTATTCCGAGCGGAGGAGCCGGTGGTGTGGGAAAGCCGTCGCTGGAAACATCAAAGCGCATCTGAAATGGCCTAGAACCCATAAATTACCGCCGAATGGGGGAGCATTTAAAGTCAGGCAGCACATATGTACAATATATATATACCCCTCCGATATCCTTGCTCACTCATCCTTGCCCTGAGCCTGTGCTCTCGGTTTCCGTCTTCGCTTCCGTCGCAAGAAGCAAGAAATTCAAAATCGAAAATCGCAAAATTCTTCAAGGCTGTCTGCCGGGAAATGGAAAACGGCAATTAGTGACTCCAAAAACGGTGAGACAGTGATGAAAGCCTCCAAATTTTGAGGAAAGATAAAGTACATAACGAATTGACTGAGTCAAAAGAATGACAGCCGAGGGACCAGGACCAAACGGAGCAGCTGTAAATGTCCAGGGCGCAACAGTGCGTATGAGCAATTCCGGAATAGTTTCTGTTCCTGGCTTAGGCCCAGGCACGTGGCTCTACGCAACAGCAAGGACAGCAAGTCCTTTTTGACTGCACAACCCAAGAGAGAGAGAGAGAGAGAGTCCAGCTCATTTGCCGCAGACATTGCAAGAGTTTGAAATATTTGCAAAGAACTATTTTGACCAAAAAGCAGAGCTCCTTTGATGTCCAAGCGAGCACGAGTTTGAGTCCGTCTCCTTGTCCGTGTCTGTGCCCGCCCAGCTGCTCCCATTCCAAATGGATTCCTTCATTCCCAATCCGATTGCGTCCACTTGAAGCTGCTCCTGCTCCTGCTCCTGCTTTTGACCAGCAATGCAAATTACTCTGCATCTGGGGCATTCTATAATTGGCATTTCTTCCGATCGATTGCCCTCTGGATTGCGGTTGACTGCCGAAACGACACCTGCCACAAAGTACCTGATTGCAATCATCCAGTCCCGGATCCCTCCACCTCCTGCAATGATGATCCGATTAAGGGAAACGCAGCGCATTAACGCTGCCCGTGATTAATGCGAATTCATGTCTGGTCGTCGGTAAATACATTCCGTAATGAGCCTGTAAGCTGCACGCAGGACTCAACAGATGGGCGCAAGGAGAGTGCGTCCTTAATCGGTTGCTGCAACCACTCAAAGTTCACCGCCCCATTTAGACCAAAAGTGGCTCTTCTCGCCGTCGCGCTCCTTCCTCCTTGGCGCGATGCTAATCAAACTGTAACGACTTCTGTGCAATTAAAGTCGAAACATGGCAGATGGAGACGGATACGGATGCAAAGCCGGAATCCTGGAGCGACATTTGCCGCCATTTCCATTTGTATTCATGGCGCCGGCACACACACACACTAGCTCTCACTCATACTTAGTCATCCTTGGCCCATCATCCCTGATCCCTTCCTGCCGCTCTGCTGCTCTGCTGCCCCTCATCCTTGCTCTCTTCCTGCTGCCCCTCATCCTTGCTCTCTTCCTGCTGCCCCTCATCCTTGCTCTCTTACCGTCGTTGCTCCGCCGTTTTTGGCGTTGTTTGCTTTTTGAACCGCGCTCAGTGCCAACTTTTTCTGGTATGCAAATGAATGACATGACGATGACACGGCGAGTTAGTTACTGTCATAGCCACAGCCACAGACACTGACACTTTCATGTGTCAGACGGGGCTATATATATATATATAAACTATACTATATATATATATACACCAAAAACACCCACAGTTGTCGTGTTCCTTTGCCGGCGACAGTTGCTCACTTTGAGGGCCATTGACATGCCGGGCACAAAGAGAGGAATGTAGCTAAGGATCTGGAGAATACGAATTGGGGAATTCCCTGGATAATGCATAAAATATGTATGTAGAAGGTACAAATAATTAGCAGTTAAAAAATTCTAGGGAATTCTATAAATTCTTGAAAGTAAGTTAACTTTGTGGTTAAACGACATTTTCTTTATCTTTCGGTAAAAAATTAATCCGATTTTGACTAATATTTAGCTAAGATTTCAAAAAAAAAAAAAACTATAATCTTTCTTCCCCCTTTTAAGATAATAGAAACATAGCCCCTTTCTGTTATAAAGAACTCACTTTAAGTAGTGCCTCGTCCTGGGTGGGCATGCTTTAAGCAACCAGGATATCAACTGCTGCTGCCATGAGCTAGCGGAAATAATAAAATGCAAAAATATTATTTTTTAATTAAGTCATAATAGCAATGTCTACCAAAGCAGGGACCAGGGACTGACTAATCGGGCAAGGAGGCGGGTGGCTGGAGCTCCCCTGCTGCCTGCCGCCTGTGAATGCTGTTTGAATGCTAATGACCTATGAGGAAGCCCGGAAGTGAGTGGGGGATACAAGAAGATAATGTCCTGGGAGGAGAGGGCGTTAAGGGACGTGCTCACAGTTTTCGACAACGCGCACGCAGTTTGCATATTTTCACATCATTTTGCATTGCTTCAAGGACACACACACAGAGTTCAGGCTGTTGAGTGGGCGTAGGCACAATGCCAACCGTAAATTGCAGGACCAACGCCATGACAGGAAGAGGAAGAGCCAGGACGAGAGCCACGAAGACCAACAGGAGAGGGGGGCGTAATCTAAACTGTAATTATTTGTATCGAAGGGACGTCAAAAGGGACCGGAAATTTGAGGTTTGCCGGCTCTTGTCCTCGCTTTCCCTACTCCCTGGCTCTCGTCCTGGTCCTTGTCCCTCTCTGTGGATATTCATCACTCATTTAATCAATCAATTAATCAAAAGTTAGTGTGGGCAGGGGAAAAACGCTTAAGGGGTTTATTGGAAGAAATTAAATTTAATTTTTACGCTAATGAGAATCTCATCTCCTGCCGCCCAACACAGGGGGAGGGGAGGAGAGGGGAGGGAAAGGATAAAGCCTCTAATAAACGTGTGTGTGTGGTGTGTAATTTTGTAATTTGTTCTGGCAGCCAGAATGTAATTTCGTCTTTCGTGGCTTTTGGATTTGCGGCAAGAGTTCTCGGCTTTGGTAAGACTTTTTATTACCATTCCAGCTTATTCATAAATCATGGCCGGACGGACGGTGGTGTGTGTATCTTTTTGCCTCATTTTCCCCAGGATTCGAGAATTAATCAAACCCAAAATGGGCTCTCAGGCCTTCTCTTTTTCCCAGAATACTCTCCCTTTTCTTTGGCCTTAAAAATAGATAGAAATTCTGTGAACTTTCCTTTGACTACTTGTAATTATGAGACGAAGTAAATGTCCTTGAAATCGCTACTCCACTCCCCATACTCCTTGATTTATTTATGAAGCAAATATTAAGCCCAATAAAGGCTCCGATCGTTAAGTTCGAACTGCGTAAACACAATAAAGTTAATTTAATGGCATCGCTGGCAGTTAATGGACTGGATGCCTTCCTAGAATATATCGGGATTGGGTTCTTTGGGGCGGCTAGTTCGCAGACCAGGAGGCAAGGCCGGTCCCTGATCCTGACCAGGCACACCGCCATCCTGGCGAAGCGAACGCCGCTCTCGGCGCATATTCCAGTGAAGGCTGTACAGCTCCTCGTCCTCGGATTCCACAGACTCCCGGATACCCCTGGATGTCGACGGATTCTCAGTGCCTGCGTTACGCATCTGACGCTTTATGTCCAGCTTCGTCACGGAAATGGACTCGCCCGGACGAGCCTGCAGCTTGGGCGGTGTGTCGGACAGGACCATGCTGCTGGCCGAGCTGCTCTGAGCCGGCTGTGCGGAGCGTCTCTGAGCCGGCTGTGCAAAGCTTCTCTGCTGGCGCTGCAGCCGTGCGATGGTGCCACTTGGCCTAAGGAACTCCATGGGGGTCATCTGGTTCTCCAGGCGCTGCTTAACCGTGGCAGCGATGCTGCTACCGGATTGAGGGACGGCCGGCGCTTCCCTGCTCAGCTTGGTCAACGCCTCCAGAGGCTTCTTCAGATCAAAGTTGGACCAAAGGTTGCCCAGCCTTTCGGGCGATGTGCTGTCGGGTGCCATTGCCCTTGGCGGCTCTGTGCTGGTGCTGGGGGGGGCTTCTGCATCCAGGAAGTCCATGCGATCCACAAAATAGGGCTTCTCCGGCGGACCTCTGGCCTTGCCGGGCATCATCTGGAACTCGATCAACTGAAGTCTGTACAAGTTGAGCTTGTAGCGTAGGCCCCTCATCCGGCTGCGAACGAAGGCAGCGCTTAGGTGACTGCCCATGACAGCGGTAATCTCCTCCCAGGCCCGGTTCTTTCGTTCCGCATCGCTATGCTCCGTCAGCGAGGTGTTCCACAGGCAGGGCTGCGCCCGATAGAGATCGATCAGGCGCAGGTTGAACTCCTCCTCCTGGCTGGAGGGCAACTGCGAGGCGGCCTTGCTCTTGGCCGACTCGCGGCGTTGTTTCTCCTGACGACGTGCCTCCATCATTTTGGGAACTGGCTCTGAAAGAAGATTGCTACACTGTCAGCATTTCCAGGGCCAACTCGGTAGGAGCTACCAAAAAGTGGGTTACTTTAATGGCTGCCCAGGGGGGAGTAGGTTCTTCGAGGAGAGGTGCCAATTGGCTGGCAAGGAGCTGGCAAGCTCTGCTTCACTCTCTCTCAAAGTGGTTCCTTGCATGCCATGCATGATGCCATCCCTCACATACTTGGGCGCTTCCGCATAATTCTAGTTGCGTCAGGCAGGACGCCGGTGGCAGGTCCTTGCTGGCTCAAAGGCACCAGAATGTGGCAGCCGCATAGTTCTCAAGACAGCAGTCAAAGGAGGCGACGTTTCAGGGAAAGGAACAACTTGTGAGAGCTTCTAGTGCAGCCACAAGAAGATTATAAAAACAAACTTCAATTTAACATAAAGAAATCATATAATTTAAAAGAGAAAAATATTAAAAATAAAGTCTGCTTTGTATTTTCTACACTATTTCCCTAATTAATTATTGATATGTGACCCTAAACCAGCTCGTATTAATTACCTAATATTTATTTATTTGCGTTAATTAACCAGAAAAATAAAAAGTAGTATTATAACTCTATAAATCTATAAATTAAGAAATAAAAAAAACATTATTTAATGCATAATAATCCAAAATAAATAACTTTTTTAAATATTATCTACCAAATCCCCTTAGGCAGTTGACATTTAACCATTTTCTGCCTCTTTTTATCACTTTATCAGGGGAAAGTAATCGAAATATAATATAAATAATGTCCTATATAATATACTGAATAAAAAAAAAAACATTTAAAGAACTAACAACTAAATAATACAACATAATTAACTTCGGCAAACATTATCCACACAATTCCCTTTGGCAATTAACATTTGTGACCTTTTTTCGGCCATTATTGATTAGCTTTTATCGCATAATTGCTATTAATTATCTCTATTGCTCACCCCAATTAATATAATCGATATACATATGTAAAAGTCGGGGGTTTCTGCTTAATTTATAATTTAAGAACCTGTAACTTGAACATCACTGAGCCGTAAGTATGCAATAATTCGAACGCAGAATTAAATCACAGCTCCAGCCATTGGCGCCTTACGGAATCCGTGTCCGGTAACTACTTGGGAGGAGTGGTGGAGTGGGAAGCTCCAAGGAGAAAATTTTAATTAATTTCTGCTCCCATACGTGCCAGTCGTGGGAGAGATGTCAGAGATGGCGACATTCCGATACGGCTCGTTCGTCAAATGCAAATGTTTCCCAATTTACGGATGGATTTAAATCAACAAAAGTTGTGTGTAAATGCGAAAGCCAAGCCAGAACATAATTTCCCCTCACTTTCCCCCAGCTTTACCGCTTTAATTCCGCTCTTCAAAGTGCCATTTTGCATTGCCAAAAATTCGAATTCTGCCATTTTTGGCAACTAACGAACGAACGTGAGTAATTAGGCCTAATTGGCACAGCGCGACTCGTCGCACGTTTGCATAATTCAACAATGAATATTGGCCAAAACAACACAACAGCTATATATAGGCCGATGTTGATGCGTAAATCGTCCAGAAGGGGGTCTACTCTTCAACTTGATTTGATCCCGAGGCCCCCAGGCGATGCCAGGACCTCCCTGGGAGCTCCCCACTAATTGGCGCTTTGGCATTTCATGTCACACTTAATGCGTGTCGTAGTCTTGGTTAATCCCCTTCCAAAGGCACTGCTGATTAAGCCGGAAATGGGGGAAGAGATATATAACCACCGAATCAAATTAGCTAGCAAGGCCCCCGGGTAGCTGGGAGGGAGTCCTGCTACCCCCAAAAAACAAATTTGCTGCATTTTCCCCTCACTAATTATAATGCACTTTTAATGCGACTTTTGTGTGTGTTGCGGTGGCGATTATATATACTATATATTTTTTTTTTTGTATATATAATCGGCTTAAGTGCGTTCGCCATTGAGTACTTAATCGCTTAAAACAGCTATGTGGAGTGTAGTTACAGCATTACACATGCATTACACTTGCAAATTAAATGGATGTCCTTTGGGACAGCTCTCAGCTCTCTGCTCTGTCCGTATTTACCCGGAAAAGCAGCTGTAAGAATGGGAAAACCCGGCATGGGAAAAGTTCAATCGGGTGTCAACAGTAAAACAATTATCTGAAGATAAAAATAAAGGCGAAAATCTTGTTTATCCTGAATGCTGCTGCCAGCGCCTGTCATTTGTTATTTGTTGACCTTTCTGTCATAAATGGAGATTCCCCCCGCTGCTTTTGCCAAGGATAAACTTTTATTTTTAGTATATACATTTCTGGCCACTTTTCAGCTAGAAGTTTCCTGATAATAATTCGACCGCCAGGTTGTGCCCGGACATTCCCGCATAGACAAACGAAAATTTAATAAAGTCAGGCCCCTGGAGCAAGTCCCCTTAGTCCTGGTAATTGAGTTTTGATGGTCGAAATGTCAGGCGCCTGGGCCAACCACATCTGTTGCCAGTCGGGCATAGTAACCCAGCGCACAGCATGTAAATAAGGCCTATCCGCAGCTGGCCGGGATGCGGAATGCCCGCACAGTCGCCAATGGCGCCTAACGACTTCCATTTGTTGCCAATATTCGAGTCATCATGGGGTTCCATTCCCTGCCTGTCCGGTTCTCAATTTTTGTTTAGTTAAATTCACATTCTTAGTGCAACTCGGCTCTTGGAATGTCCTTGAAATTTCTAGAGAAGGAAAAGTAGGGGTAGTGAGCTCTTATTTGGTTTCCAAATTTCCCAAAAATAAAAGGTAACCAAAGGCAGCCACAAGAGTGGATCGTATTCTTCAAGTAGCTCTCTCTCTCTCTCTCTCACCCTTAGGTTCCACTTGCCACAGCGAGAACCAACACAGCGAGTAACGCCATTGCCAATTGCAACAAAACAAATACTCAGAGACAAGGAAGGAAAAACGCTCATGCAAAGACAGAGAAATACTCAGAGACAAGGAAGAAAAAACGTGCGAGCAAAGGCAGAGAAAAAGCCAAGAGAAGAAAAAACAAAGCACACGCGAATGCGGGGATAAGCCATGGTGACAAAAATGAGATAATATAGTTGTCTCACTCACCCTTACGTTGGTTGTTGCTGCAGATCTTAGTTGACGAGGCACACACACAAGAAAACCATGAACATTCTAGGTTTTTCTTATTGGTTTAACTTTTAAACTTTGCCAGGCACTTGTATAAATTTTCTTATCTTCTGCACTTGCACATTAAAAAAAACAACAAAAGAAACTAGACCACAAATCGCTCTGATCTTGGCCATGCATGCTTTAGCAGCTAGAAAAAAAAAAAACACATACACACACACGCGACAGTGACACGGCTTTCGTTTTGGTGCTGTTTCAGGCGCGCCCCCACTTTTCTGATACTTTTCACTGCCGGAACTCACTGTTTTCCGCACTTTTGGCATTTTCCACCGCTTTCCGTCGTTGGTTTTCCGCGTTTTCACCGGTTAACCGATCTCCTTACACGGAGCCGCTTTTGCTTCTTTTTTTCATCTCTCTCTCGCCCGGCGCCTCCAGCGTAACTGACTTGCAAAAGTGACAGGCGGAGAGCGGCGATATTTTGGCAATGCATTGACTTGGAGAGAGAGAGAGAAAAGAGAGGATATGGCAATGCCGTCAAAATGAGTTGCCACTTGCAAGTTGCAACACACTCTCAGTTTTGAGCTGCAATGGAGGCATGATTATAAATTAAATAAAAAAAATAAATATATGATTAATTTGTAATTAAATAAAATAATAAATATTCTTGATCGGCCATTTGTGTCACAGCCGCTTTTTAGGAAATTAAAATGAAGAAATATTGTTGTTGTTGTAAAAATGTTTCAAACCAACAAGTTCGTGGAGAGGATCGGCTCTCCTCCTGCTGATTATTTTAAGTATTTTTATTTTTGTTTTTGTTTTTTTAGCGAAAAAAAAAATCACTTATTACAATTAGTTTACCCAAAAAGACACCCTGTTAAGCGGTTATCTAAAGTTTCACTTTCTCTTTTCTTTAGCTCTCTTCTTGTCTGTTTTCCATTTTCCACTTCTCTTCTTCTATCTTCTACATTCTCTCTTCTTTTTGTTTTATGGTTTTAGGTTAATGCAATTAATTAAGATTAAGAAGAAGCTTGCCATTTGTTTAGATTTTTATTTTAAGGTTTCTCCGCCTTCGCTTCTTCTTCTAATTTCTTTGGATGCGTTTTTGTTTTGTTTATTTATATTTGAAATTTGTTTATTTTTCTTTTTCTTCAGTGTTTCCTTTGTTTTTTATTTTTTATTTATTTAAAATAACAATGGTGGAAATTATATATCATGGGAACTTGTTATATAATGTAAATAATATCAAATTTACTCAAAAAAAAAAGTATGTTCCAAGTAGGAGAGAAAGAGAAAGGGTAGTAAATAATATTATTCAGTAGGTAGTAAAAAAAGAATTGTATTTTTATGCATATTTATATGAAGATTAATATTAACACTCAACTTGAATTTAGCTAAATTTCTGCTTGATCGAATTTCAAACATATTTTCCTTTTCTTTTCCTCTTCGTCTGTGCGTAAATTGGTTTTATTATTTTTTGGTTTTAATTTTAAATTAATCAGCAAATATTTAGAGTTAACCCCAGCTAGCTTTCTATATGTTTCATTTTATTTATTTATTGCAATTCGAAAAAAACATAGTTTTTTTTATAGTAAATATGTGTTTGCTGTGTGTGTTTGTATATAAAATTAGACCGCATCGGTAATCCATGTATGTGTGTTTTTGTGTGTGTGTATTATCTAGATACAACAATTGTTTTATAGATTTGTTGTTTTTAAATATTGTTACTCATTATATATTAGATTTAAATCAACGCGACAACACTTTGCTTCTGCTTAAACTTTTCCTTTGGTTTTCTGCTATTCCTTCCAAACAAAAATAAATATTTCCAGATATTTAATTTAGTAAATAAATTGAATGCTATGCGCCCATTTAGGTTCTATAACTTATCGCTTTAAAAATAAAATTTTTAATGGGGAATTGGCGGGGGAGGGAAACGCCAGGTGTGTTCTGGCTGAGAATACTCAGCAATTCGTGGCAGGAAATCAAAAATATAACCAGCTGACGCCATAAATGAGATAACAAGTTTGTAATTTCGCCATAATTGTGGGGCCTGGGGAAGTTGGGAAGCCAATAAGCCCGCTCCTTAACCTTAGACACCCCACACCCACCCCTCACCACTACCCAGCTGCTGTATTAATTTTTATTAAAATCAAAATCGCATATTTTTCGTCTGCTGCTGACACAAAATGGTTGAACAAAAAGTTTGTTTTTTTTTTTGCCAACGCAGTGCGGAATGCGGCAAGGGGAAGAGGGGAAAGGGGACTAGGGTATGGGGTATGGGTATCCTGAAACCGGGTTAGTGGCAGGATAAGGGGGCACACAAACACACACACACGTGCTGACAACAAGCCAATTAAGCGAGTGCCTCGCCAGCAGCAGCAATACGAAAAATGACAGCCGCATTAAGCGGCCATGCCAGGAGCAGCAGGATATGTTATATGCTATCCGTTGTACGGAATACGGAATCCTGCCAGCCGACACCGATCAGATGTGCCGATGTGCCGCCAATTGAAACTTGATTCTCAGGCAAAAGAGTGGCCAATAAATAAATTTTATATTCATTCGATTTGGAGCCGAATGTGGGTGTGTTTGGCTGTGATTTTCCGGCGGGCAATGACTCCTGCTATGGGTAAAAGGGGAAAGCCCACTCGTGCGCATATTGGGCATCCATTCGATGGCCAGCCAAGTCAGTTAATTTCCATTACACTGCGTCCACATCGATGAGGATGATCAGCATCATCATCATCATCATGATCCAGCCCCATCCTTGGCCCCCTCTCAATTCGATTAAAAACTTTAATGAAACTGGATTCACCCTCCGGTTTTCCCCCTTCAATGTTAGACAAACAAAGCAATAAACATTCCTTCCACAGCTCCTTGTTGGCCCGGACACCAACTGTTATTTTCTTTGTTGGTTTTGCCGCTCCAACGACAACGACAACGATGGAGACGCACTTGTGCAGGACATTTCCAGCCGTGGGCAGTCGCCAGAAATATTTATTATATTGTAAATATAATAAATAGAAAGGCCTTTGTGCGCATTGTTGGCAAAATCAAAGTCGACATCCCCCAGGGCACACACACACTCCTCCACACACTCTGCTCTACACACAGACTAAAGCTGGAAAAGGTATTTCTGTTGTTTTATATGGCAGTCGTCGGAATCATCGCATCGCCCTCACACGCTGAAATTGATATGTCATTGTGCGGATTTGTTGAGGATTTTCGAAATTAATTGCGCTTAGAGTGTGCGAAATGTGAGGTGACAGTGCTAAACCGGCCCTGGAACAGGATTCCTCTGGCACAGGAAGCTGGTACAGGATGAAAATAATTACAGTTTAGCGGCATGTCACATTTTCCTTGTACAATTTTAATATTAAATTGCATTCGTTTGGCTTTAAAAAAAAAGTGTTAAATGCTGATGAAAGCCAAGTGAGGGTCCAGGGAAATTAATTCTCTTTTTATTTCAAAAGAATAAAAATACTAGGAAAGCTGCTGCCTTTGTTTACCTATTTTTGATGGCCATTTGTAAATTTGTAAATCCCTAAAAAAGGCAAAATGACAGCAAAACTTAATGAAACTCAAACCATACAATTATCTGGTTAAACTTTATAGGAAATTTCCTGGTTAACTTGAGTAATTTTACTTTCTGAACTCTAAAGAGCCTCCCAGCTTGCAATTAGATGAAAAGTTAAAGAAAATAAATATTTTCTTGTAGAATTATGAATATCCTAGTTACTGTCCCATATGGATCAACTGGATAAGGACACTTCATGGCCTTTCGTGTCCATGGAAACCACAAAATTAAACGGATCTCCAGCCGCGGAAGCTGCGGCTTGGGGCCACAGGAACCCACTTTTGGGGGGAAGCGGTGGCCCGCAATCCATTTATCCCACAGCTCGTGTGGCCACCGCTGTGTGTGTGTGCTGCGTGTGTGGATCTCATTAAAAATTCAATAAATTTATAAAAAAATATTTTTGGGAAAGAATGCAGCTTTTTTTTTTTGTATTTAGCCGCAGGCGCCATTCGCTGGCCATAAATGAAAATGAATTGTGCCCAGTTGGGAAACAACTCGTTTGAGTTCTGGCCAATATACACACACTAGCACATTTGGGCCTGGCTTAAAGTGAAAATGGAGCGGAAATGGAATGCGAGGGGGAGGGAAGCGCTGGCGTTGAAAGGTCAAAACGAAATGTGAGCTGCCAATGAAAAATATGGACACGATTTGATTTCGGCGACAAGGTTATTGCTGATGATGATGATGTCGTCGTTGCCGTTGATGGTACGTCCCGATGATGCTGATGTTGATTTATCGTCCTGGATCCTGGACTTGTTCCTGTTCCAGTTTCAGTTCCCGTTTCCCTTTTCCCGGTTCTCTGCCCGTTCCCCTTCCTGTTCCCGTTTCCCTTCCTGTTTCTATTTCTGAAGTGACGACAAAGAACTCGCTGGGCTGTGACAAATGCCTAAAAGTGGCAGAGTCGACGGTTTCCTGGTCAATGTCTCAGGAAGCCGCACATTGGTATGAGCTGGCAGGACATAAAACCCGAGTCCTGAAACTGCGGCGTTAACACAAATCGAGCCATGGATCCATGGGATAAGTACCAGAGTACGCCGAGTCCTGCCTGGCCAAGGCTGCCAGTTTCCGCATCGCTGGCCTTGACTCCTTTTCGCTGTGTGAAATATCTCTTTGTTGTGTGTGTGTGTTTTTTTTTTTTGTGTCCACATAAAAATGTTGTAAAACAAAGCGCGGTTCTGGAAAAGAACAATCAACTAAATGCCTGACACGTGACATGAGGAGAACAGGAACAGGAAGCAGAAAGTGGCTGAAAAAACAGGCAAAATCAAGGCTAAAAAGCCTTAACTCCTGCCTTCTTGTTGACCTGATCTTAACATAAGCTAATTTTGGCCAAAAGGGGGAAATTTTCCACATGCACTTGCTGGAGGATGTTGTAAAGCCGCAATTAGCCAGCCTAAATTTGGTCTGCCAATCATTAGAGCCAAATGCAGTCACATGTACTGGCCACAAAAACCAACCAAAAACCAGGTCGAACGCAATCAAATTTTCCACAATATCCAGGTCAGGTTCAGCTTTAGCTTCGTGCTCCTTATTCCTTGCTCCTGCCACTCAGCAATGATGATTGTGTGGACATATCCACAGGGGATTTTCCTCACTTCGGGGTGCAACTCAATCTTGACCCAAATTCATTTCCCAGAAATTTCATTTTATTTGGCTTGACTTTGACTTTGTTGTGGTTGCCCCAAAAAAAAAAACTATTCCCTTCTCTGAGTGTGAAACTTGCAACAAATCCATTTAGTAGCGCCAAATTGTGACCTCAAATAATCAAGTTCAGATGGAACTTTGTTATATTTTCACACCGCCAACTTATAGTTTGTCTTCGTGCCTCAAGAAACTTTATTATTTTCGATATTCTGCTGCTGTCTGTGAATTAAACAACAGTTTTCGGGGGGTTTTTCAAGTAGAAGCGAAAGACAAAGGCTTGAAATTGCGGCTCATCAGCACGGACACGAGTCAGAACCACAGACAGAACCTCCACCTTCTCCTGCTCCTTACAATTAATACTGAAAACTATATACATAAATATATACAAAGTGAATTCAATCAGAATGGCAATTGCCCCCGAGAAGTTATTCCATTTTATTTTATTGCGTTTATTCTATTTATTATTAGAAATGGTCGTGCCAATGTGACTGGGATCCGGGTCTGGGTCCGACAATTGTCCTGGTGTCAGCCCAAAGACATTAGGCCGCATTATTTGGGCTTTGGCTTTACATAATCCCCGCTTGTCTCTCCAAGAACATCACATCTCTCGTCAGCTGCGGCAATGTCCCAGGGGGCAATGGGTAAGTAATGGGGGATGGCGGCTGCTGGAGGATGTGCGTGCTGTGCCGTGGAGCAACAACGCAGCAAACACGTCAATGCCATAAGCAGACCGGGTAGCCGCCACATCCGGGACAATGAGCTTGCCAAATAGGCGGAGGACGTGAGTAGGTGGCGATGCCTGTGCTCGTGCTCCAGCTCCAGCTCCAGCTCTGAAGGTCAATGCCGGGAATAGCAGCAGTAAATTAGCAAGCCATCAGGGATGGGCTTTGCTGGTGAAAAATGTGAGCATAACCTGAAGTCGGCAGCAAGAGAAGTCCCAAGTCCCCAAGTCCTTATGATAAATTCATCGATTTGCCAGGGCTGCTGCTGTGAGATTTGTCACTGGCCAGACATGGTTATAAATATATAAATATATATATATTATATATACGAAAACCAATCATTTGTCAAACTTATTCTTTGCAGTTTATGAATATTCAATAATTTGGCCAGGTCTTTGTGGCCTCGACTCGATTATGTCCTTTCAGGCAGAGCTTGCTTTTGGGCTGTCCAACAGTTGGATAATAATGAATGGGCCACGCACAATTAGTCCGGGGGAACACACAGCCTGTCACCAAGTCCTGCCTCCCTCCCTCAAGTTTTCATGGCCGATTAATGGCCATGTCACTTGTCCCGGATCCCGTATCCCCCACAACACTCCCTAGTAAAACGATACACACACGCCTGACGCATGACGCCTGACGCCTAATCAGCTCTTTATAGTCGAGAATCCCGCACAGACATCCACTCCCGGCAGGCTCCTCCTCCTCCGCTACTGGATTACATGCCGCTTGGAGGGGCTACCACGCATATCGAAAGTGAAATTTGCGTGCGGTTTTGATTGTTTGGCTGGCCCTTCCCTTACCCGACCTGTCCGCATCATCGTCATCATCATCCCGATGCTGGCCATGCTAGCCGTCAGGGTTTGGCGGGTCCAGCCACTTCCTTCCTTCCTTCCTGCCCTCCATACCCATCCCTTCCCTTTGGACACTTTACGTATATATCTCTATAGTGTTTGTTTATGCCCCCGGTCATCCGGACAGCCTAACAGCTTCCCAGCAAGTCGAGAGCGTGTCGTGAATATTTATATGTATTTGATTAGAGACTCGTTTTGGGGCGGTGTGTATACACCGCTGGTCAAAATAATAGGTACCTCGCCTTTGAGATAAAACTCTTTTAATAATCCGCTGCAAGATAAATAAATAATAAAAAAAATATATATAACAAAAGCATAAATCATTTCAAAAATATAAATACTGAACAACTATTAAAATGGGGAGGTTAAAATAATAAGTAAACTAATGATTTAAATAATTTTTTAAATACTGGTGCATTGGTTGATAGATTTTTATTAATTTCTGGATTATTTAAATATTTTAGTGTTAAAGAAAATCATTATTCTAGCCAAAAAAGGAGCTATTCATGTCCTATGTACTTATTATTTTGGCCTGTAGTGTATATGTTTGGACATCTGCAAGTTTGATTAGATCAACTCGACGGATATCGGGCGGCAACAGAATTTATCGTTTAACGTTCACTATAATTGAAGGAGCAGCTGTCGCCGTCACTTAGTTAAAGGACTAATTCGTGGCCACTGTTAGCAGAGAATATCAGAGAATCAGGAAAAGCTATCTTCCTTTCCTTGAGTTGCTATAGTTTCAGTAAAAAAAAATACTCTTTCTGTTGACGCTGCACAAAAAAGTCATGAATAAAAAAAGAGACCGCAAAAGCATAAAGAAGTTTTTCCTCTTATCTCCTTCAACAAGGAAGCAGCTCCTTTCCAGTTTCCGTTCTGTTCCGTCAAAAGGAGGCTAGCAGGAATATAAAATAAATTAAATAAAAGCTAAAATAGACGCGGGAACTCGCACAACATTGTCATATCTGTATCCCGGTTCTGGGTCACTCCGTCTTCGTCTTCTGACCACCTCTTCCATGGCTCTGTTATCCTGATTATACGGATGTGTGTCGTATGTTCGCCCACAGCCTTGTACTGTGTGTTGGATTCGCCATAAATTAAATTAACGAAAGCGCAAAGCAGATTTGCTCTCGCTCTCACTCTCTCTCTCTCTGGCAGCTCGTTCGGGGGCCATACATCTTCCGGTTTTTCCAGGACATCCGGTTAGGGATGGGAAGGGATGGAAGGACTATGTAACGACCCACAAGTCGTGGACACTTTTCTGCATACGACGACACATTTCGCCAGCGGCTGTCTGTCAGTGCACATTTGGCGCTGCCAAAGTCAAAGTTATGTGAATGAATAAAACAAATTGCAGCTTTTCGCCTCGCCTCATTACTCTCGGCCTCTTTTGGTGGCGGATTTTATGGCCAAGTCCGGCATATCCTTTCGCACACGCCTCGGCATCTGATTAATACATACGATACCAATTAGGATGCCTGTCGATTTGTTATCCTAATCCTAATGAAAGCCGCCGCTGCTTGCTATATTGTCATTTTATTTGTCTTCTTGTCTCTGTGGCTTTATTTTGGCCAAAAAAAAAATCGTTTTAGCCTCGATATATCCAGATTTCTTGTTTATAACTACTCTTAACACTTTGTCCTTTAAATTGTATATATTTTTTAAGTGGACAAGGACGAGTGTTCTTCCTTGCTGGCACTCTAAAATAATTATCAGATCCTGGTCTGTGGTGGCTTTGCCTCTTAATTGTCGCCACCGGGCACTCGACCAGCCGACGAACCGTGGCCACCGCCTCATGTATAATGACAGGCTGAACTGGAATGGAACACTGCCACGTCCAGGACATAAGCGGCTTGTGCCCAACTTAACTGTCCCCGTGCTCCCTTTGGGGCTGCTCCGAGAGAGCCTGCAATTAAAATGCTCACTTGGGTGCCATAAATGATAAATGAAAGCGGCACTCGGACTCCGGAGTGTGTTGTCCCGATAAAGAGGTGCTCCCAGAGAGATACTCACCCTTCCCTCCCACCCTACTCTCTCCATTCCCAAGATAGTGGCTTTAATGGTTAGTTTTTCTTTCCGTTTATTTTTGCAGCAACCTTAGGAAGTTCAATTGAAACACCGATGGACAAGCGTCCGATTACGATTATAATTACATGTAGGTAAAAAAAATACTCCCCTTAAAAAAACACACACATATGTTACATATTTACACCGCTTTTCCCGGTGTCCTTGACCCCATCTCCGCCAGCTTAAAGCTGCGGACTATCTGCGGCGGCGGCACTATTCGTATGCACCACCGAGTTGAGCAGCTCGTGGCGGGAGCGACTCCGCCAGGTGCCCATGCCGGGATTAAGACTGGCACTGGGAAAGGTATTCACATTGGTGTTGGGATTATAGCCCGCCTGGCTGGCGGATAGGGCTGCTCCAGTGCCAGCTCCTCCTCCTCCTCCTCCTCCACCGCCACCACGACGCCAGGGCAAGCCCTTGAAGGTGTCCACAAAGGCGCGCCGGAAGCTGGCGTTCATGAAGCAGTACGTAATGGGATTACAGCAGCTGGAGGAGTAGGCCAGCAGCTGCAGGAAGCTAATGGCCGTGTAGTCCACATACTCGTACACCACCGGCCCGATGAGCATGGTCATCGTGTTGATCACATACAGCGGCGTCCAGCAGATGAAGAACTCCAGGACCAGGACGAACAGCATCTTCACCACACGCTTCTTGCTCTCCAGAGTCTTGGCCTCGTTGGATCTGGGGGAAAGGATTGCATGGGAACCGAAGAACCGGAAACCCAGTTGGCTTCTTACCTGCGAAGAGCTGCATCATGGACGCGTATGCTTGGCGAGGAGGTCTTGGCCAGCGTTACCGTTGTGGTGGTGGTTGTGACCGCCGTGGAAGACGCCGCTCTCGTTGTCAAAGTTGTCGTTGCCATATTCGTTGTCACGTTGGATGCCCCAACGGAAGCGGAAGGAGCGCCATTATTGTTGTTACTATTTTCTGTATTGGTCAGAAATCGGGAAAAGTGAATTCAAATGAAAAGGGGCAGTGGGCAGTGGGCAGCGGGCAGCGGGGAAGGGAAAAACCTACCGTTATAGACCGCCAAAACCAGGATGCAGCTGCTGCTGCTGCTTGTGCCGGCACCACTGGGGCCAGGACCTGTTGTTGTGATGCCACCGGAAGTGCCAGTTCCGGCACTGGTCTGCTGCAGCTGGATGCGGCTGCTGTCCTTGGCCATGCCCACGTACAGGGTGCGCGTGATGAGGATGTAAGCCACGCAAAGAACCAGCAGCGGCAGGACTAGCAGCAGGAAGTCCAACAGGATGTTGTAAAAGCGCTCGTAACCCTGGTCTGGCCATGTTTCGCGACACTTGCAGTAGCCTGCATGCATTTATGGAGACTAAAGGATAT
The DNA here is from genome assembly GCA_008042485.1 of Drosophila mayri. Lineage (NCBI taxonomy): Eukaryota > Metazoa > Arthropoda > Insecta > Diptera > Drosophilidae > Drosophila > Drosophila mayri. The sequence goes on along the minus strand of VNJN01007186.1, from coordinate 66,096 downwards.
GAAGGTTATGGAGGGGAAAAGGACTCACCTGGTCGACTGGTGGGTATCAATTGACTGAAAACGGCTATGGGCGTCATGCAGAGTATGCCGCCCAGCCAGATGAAGCCGATGATCTTGTAGGCGTGGCTGATTGTCTGCCAGGAGCGCGATCTCAATGGATGGCAGATGGCATAGTAGCGCTCGCAGGATATGGCCACCAGGGTCCACGAGGACACGGCCACGGAGGCGGCTGCAAGGAGGAGAAGCAAAACCTTAGACAGCTTGTATGTAGCCCCACCCCTCCCCTCCCCTTTGCTCATTTTGCTGCGTGTCAAATCGCTTTCATTAAAGGACTCTTTCGCACCCGCACTGTTTGCATTTTAATTACGCAATTTGCATATTAAAGCCCAGCTCCCCTTGCGTATCCTTGTATGTGGCAAACAGGACACGTTGCAATTTGTGCAAGCTGCAATTAAACAATTCCCCTGGCACTCCTTCACACCGTTCACGTCCTTGAGGTCGTTCCATATAACCTATTAGGAGATTCCCCTCGCACAAAACGTTTGTCTCCCACACAAGAGGCTACACTTGAAACAAAAATTACTTGGGAAATTTATTGCAATTTTAAAGTATTAAAAACATTGCAATTTTTGTTATAAATAAAACAAAAACAGGCCATAAAAATTTAAAAAAATTATATTTTATTCTTAAAATAATGAGCAACTTATGTTTATTTTTGTGGAAATTATAGAAATTTAAATGTAATCATATTTTATTATTATTTAAGATTTTTAGAATAATTTAAACATTTTATGTTGATAATCACAAGGCAAAAAGAGAGAATTTAATACTTTTGAAAGGGTTTTATGTACATTTTGATTTAAAACTTAGCTTTCCATGAAAATAATGCTTTAAAAAAGATTTACAGAAAGTGTTTCAAAATTTTAATAATCTTTTGTTTTAACAATCCTTCAGAACCAAAAGTGTGTCCTATTAAATTTTCTGAATTATCTTTATCTACGACATATTCAACTATTTCTCCGAGTTCAGGTATCCAACTGGCAAATATCGATGGCTCCCTGTGCAAACTGTGGCTGTGATGGCATTTGGACAATGGAAACAATGGAAACTGTGTCCTGGGGCTGCATTGACACACTCGCTCGCGTTTGTTGAATTAACCCCAAAGCCGAAAATGGAAGTTTTACTTTGTTTACATTTGATTGACGGCAATGGCGAGGGGGGAATGGCGGTATGCTTTAACTTGAAACAAACAAATGCCGCCTCACCTGGTGTTTTAGGTGTTTGTTTGAAGCGACTTTAAGGCTTTCCCTTGACGCCTGCTCTCGCTCTCTAAGCAGTTTGATTGATTCGCGTCTCGACAACTAAATCATTCCGAAATGCCAATACAATTTGTACAAGAGAGCCCCCTTGCATGTGAGCTTTACACATGAGAGGCGAGTGGTGGCCACCGTCTGCTCCTCCTCCCCCTCTTACCCTTAATTCAATTGGCAAATGCAAAACTGACAGCAAATAAAGCGGCATCGGCAGCGGCAAATGACGAACCCAAATTGAATTTGATGCCCGCCTACTCCCCTGCCCCTTTGGCCAAGCTGTTTTCCTTTCCTTGCCATCTTTTTTTTTTTTATTTTTGGCAACTGATTGAATTTGATTTCTGCGTAGCTGGCCGGGCAGCACGCCTTTAACAGGCCAGAAAAAACACAGAGACAGAGAGGGGGAGGGGGAAAGCGAGGAGGAGCCAGCAGACGTGTTGAGCATATTACGCATACGACACGCAGTCCCCGGTCCTTGGGCCCCGCATAAATATGCGACTCTGACAGGCCGGAATTTATAAGCGTCAGTTGGGTGATAAAATTTGATTGCCGCAAATAAAAGGGGCAGAGATTGGGGTGGTCGTGTGCCGGAGGAGAAACTCTTAACTAAAAGGACCACAAGCAAGTTGTTTTGACCAGGCGGAGAGATGAGGAGAGATGTTTGAGCAGAGCAGCTCCCATTTCGTGTCCTGTAATCACACAGCCTCGATTTCCATCTCTCTTCTCCAGGACCTGGGTGTGTCTGTACCTGAAATTAGGAAATTCTCGCGTCTTTAAATTAGTTTCTGCGCCATTTCACATGATTGACAACTGGCTGTGCGGTCGCCGCTGGGCTTTGAGCTGAGCCAGAGTGTGACAGAATGGTGATTGCACAGCTTGACACATTGTCCCGACACGACACCCCCACATACCCTGGACTCTGTGGCTGATTGTGGCCTTTCTGGTGCGGATCAACCGCTCAATTTCGAGCCACTTGGCATCCAGCGAGGCAAAGACACATACAAAACAAAAATTTCACTTGCAAATTGTGCACATTGTCGGGAATTTGGCTGAGCAAGGAGATTCTCCCTACATCATGTACTCTTTGAACACCAAAAGGGATTTATAGTCAGTCATGAACATGTACAGTCTACAGTTTAGTCCTGTACATTCGTTCAATTCAATATCCTGCAAAGAAATCGAAGCGAAACTCATTTAAATTCAATGATTCAGCTTCACAAATGCATTCATTTTAATGTTGGAGGGATTTCCAGGACTCCCTGTAACTGGATAAGGAATCTCTGTAACCGGCTGGGGGCTTGGGCCTAAGTCTAAGCATGCCAATGGCAAAGTTTGACGAGAGAAACGAAATCAGAGGAGTTTGCCCAAAATTCTATTTAAGTTGAAAGAGAAACAAAGTTGCTAAAACGCTCGGCGCTTGCTTTTTATCGAATTAAGTACTCTAAAGTGGCTGCTAGGGCCAAAACTTTGCCACGGCTACTTAGCCAAGCCAAGTGAAGGTGCTTCCCCCCCCCCAACCTGCTCTCGCCCTCGCCCTCGACCTCCTTGAGGCCTCTCTCTTCAATCTTCACATGTCTGGAGCAGATTCGGCGATATTAATATTGTTCTCAAGTGTTTCCCATTCGGCATCCTATCCAGGCACTTCACGTGGCGAGCAAATGAAAGTTCCCACAGATGGAAATGGAGATGGGTGCGGAGCCGAATGTGCATTAATTAAAAAACTTCATGCTTAACAAATCCCAGTAGAAGAAGAAGTGGAAGAGATGAAAGTTTCTCCAACAAAAGCCGCCGAAGGGACAAAGTTGAGGCAAGAAGTTTTTGGCATGGCCATAGCCGATGGGAGTTCCAATGGCCTAAAGTGGATATGAATGAGGGAAGGATCTTAAGATGGCAAGATGCTGGCTGCAGAGGCTAAAACACAGGCGAAGTTCTTCTATATTCTCAGCTAAGATATTTCCAACAGCTTTTTTTGATTTGAAAACAAAACAATCTTGAAGTCTTGAAGTTCTGGAAACTGAAAAACAAAAATTAGCAGGGGAAAGTGTTCGCTGACGGCTAAAAACTCATCAGGCAAATTGTCCTGGCTGCCAAGGACTTGGTCATGCACTCTAAGCCAGCACAACAAGGCTGAAGCTGGTGCTGCTGCAAATCCCCCAGTGCCACGCCCCATCCTTGACTTCGGTAGATGAGTGTTTACCCAAAAAAGAAAAAACTAACATCAACAAAAACAGAAACCACATACAGGTGCCTTGTTCTGGTAGAGAATCGGAAACGGAAACGTTAAGGGGAACGCCTGTAAGCGACACTTTTCTGCATTCCAAACCCAAATGTGTGGACATAACGCCAAAAAAAAAAAAAAAAAAAACAACAGAGAAACTGCCAGGGAACACATGTTCCGGCCCAAAAACGGATCCCCAGAAATTGGTTTTTGCCGCTTAGCATTAAGTGTGACTCTGAGGAGGGTGTGCGTGTGTGCGTGTGTGAACGTGAGCTGGCAATGACCTTTTTTTGGCGGATCGGTTATCCACCACATATGCCAGGAGTATTAAAACGACAAAAGGGGTCCTGGCCCAACTTCAACTCGTTTAAGTGCGAGTATTTCGAGGCTTTTATTGCCGCTGACAACTGCTCCACGTGGCAGCAAGGACACCTTTTCTCCACTTGGAAAAGAATTCTTGGGGGCCTTTTTTCTAACTTCAAATATTATATATTTCACTTGGAAAATATTTTAAATAATATTTTGGTAATCAGGCTCTACGAAGGCTCTTTGTTACTCTAAAAATATATTTTAAAAACAATTTAGTAAGGAAAACCACAAATATAAAGAACTTTAAAGGCTTCTCATGAAGTTAATAACTGATTCGAGTTCCTTAGATAATGTCTGTATTATAATCATGATTATTATCAACATAAATAAATAATTAAATGCGGTTTAGAAAGTGATTCCCATAAAAACCAAATTTTAAAAGTGAATACAAATTGCTTTTATGTGTTTATATTTTTTTTCTGGATTAAAGCCAAAGCCCAACCGGCTCAATGGGTGTGTGCTATTTTCTGTTTTTTTTTTTTTTTATCCTGTTCAAGGAGATTGTGAGGATGTTCTTGGCAAGAGCAAGCACCTTGGCATTGTAACCACACGCGCTTTTAAGAACAGTCCGTAGAGGTGCCGCCTTTTACCTTTTTTTATATATTTTATTTCCCGTATTTACCCACCCCCTTTGGGGCACAGAGGGGGGACGGAGCGACCAGGTGCCGTCCTGCCAGATGTAATTGCAGACCTTGCCGCGACCCTTGTCATGTTTGCTGCATGTTGCATGTTGTTCCCGGGTGTGTGTACCTGTCCATGGGGCTGTCGGTCTATTTTTCCCATTTTCATAGCCACCTAAAAATCCCACCCCCCCTTTTCCATTTCCATCTGCGGCCATTGAAATGGTTATTTAATTCCCAGATTGTGGCTGTCCTCGTGTGCGGCTCCCGAAACTGTGCTTCAGTTTTCTAGCCCGCCTTAAATTGCGCATCAAGGATGCCACGCACTTCCGTTTCGCTATCCCTCCCTTTTTTTTTTGTTATCCTCCAGATCCTCCACAGGGGGATTTACAGCCGTAAAATCTGCGCAACTGTTACTAAATGCCAAAGTGAAACCGAAAACGATGACAAATTGAAAGCGACAGGGACAACTGACCATTCCCTCTATTCCCATTTCCATTTCCATTTCCATTCCTCACCAGACTTAAGCCTGAGCTTGGATCTTTACGCGTAGCGTTACGCAAAGGGCCCACAATTCCTTGTTTACAGCAGTTACACTTCCAGTTTAGTTCGTAAGTTAGGTTCGGGAGGGGGGGGCACATAGCCGCTGCTAATGCGGCTCCATCATAAACATGAACAACAATGAGTGGAGGAGCCCACGGTCCAAATCCCAGTTAATTGTCCCGAGCACCTAAATTACATTTTCCGCCGCCTGTCCTTGTCCCAGACAAAAGAGGCTGCAAATGTCTTTTTAATAGTGCTCCGCTTCATGGATCCTGCTCCTCCTGCTGCTGTTTGTCTCTTTTTCTGGACTCTGCTGACAAGTGTTTGATTTGAAGTTATGTTATGGCCCATTGGTCGTTTTGGATACAAAGTATCCCGGCCAGACGACAATGACTGCCAATAACAAATCCTAATATTATGATTGGAATTTTTCATGGACTACCAGGGTGGATGGGTTCATGCTTTGTGCGTGCCTTGAACGTATTTTTTTTTTTTTAACAGGAAGTTGCGAGGCCGCCTGCTAGAAAATAAAATCTAGCATTAAAAGGGGTAACCCTGAGGAGCAACCAGGACAATGTGCTCCACTTTATGGCTATCCCCCCATAGAGCCAAAACCAAGGCAATACTTGTTGTTATGCCAAGGCACAACCGTCCTCCCGCCCACCACCACAGCCAATAAAACGATCCACATGCGACGATAATCGTAAAAAATTATTTTAATGCTCCTCGCACGAACAGAGACAGGGACTCGGCTCATATGGCTGCCTCCTGCTCCTCCTTCTGCCCCGCTGGCTGCTTATGTATTTGTAATTTCGACTAATTGACAACCGACAACCGACCTGGCTTTTGACGTCAGCCTTTGGCCAGCTAAGCAAATACGGAGGAGAGAGGCGGTCATTGAGTGAGCTCCAGTGGGACAGCTCGTTATGCAAGGCATGTGGCATGTGGTTAAAGAGCACACAAAGCGTTTAGCCATGCAAAAGGTCACAACACTAGAAGCTGCCCCTGGGGATAGGCTGGCTAATGCATTTTCCAGAATCAAATTACGTAAAATGCAACAGGAGGAGGAGACACTCACCTTGAGAGAACTGGAAGAGCTTGCAGAGGAATTCGCCGAAAATGAAGTTGCGCAACAGCGTGCCCACCAGGGTCACCGGCATGCAGAGCACGCCCAGTAGCATGTCCGAAATGGCCAGATTGAGCAGGAACACATTGGTGATCGTGCGCATCCGTCGATTCTGGACCAGTGTCGAGATAACCAGTAGGTTGCCCAGCACCGCAAAGAGCAGGATCACACTGTAGCTGGGTATCAGCCAGACGGGCATGCCTGTCCCACTGCCGCTGCTGCTGATGGATGCGGGACTGGGACTAACTTCCCCGTAACCATAGCCCGTGCTTGTGCCAAAGGCAGCGGTTGTCACCTCCGTAACCAAGAGTTCCTCCAGCCTTTGGGTGGCAAAGTAATCGGCTTCCGCCTCCTCAAATGAGGTTCTGTTGCTGGCAGAGAAGGGGGAGGGCATGGAGGAGCCGGTCGTGTCATTGTAGGTCAGGGTGATTATGTGTCCCGCTGCACTCGGCACATTGGCGTAGTAGTCGAGCAGCGCCCGGTAGGCTGCCGCCGTCATGGAGGTCTGGGTGGCATCGCTCTCGCCATCGCCATCGCCTTCCCCGTAGCCGAACATTCCTAGCACTGGCCACAACGACGGGTCATGTCCACCAGCAGCTGAAGGTTCACCAACAAACAAACAAAAAAAAATAAATAAAGCAACTCAGAATAAAGTCACGCCGCGACTGGAGTTCTGGTGAGGACGCTTGCGCGCAGGATTTCGCGGCAACTCCGACACGGAATACAAAGTACGGATCTCGGCTCCGCTTGGCCTGCTTCCGTTGCGTGTAACGCGTCGTGGGCAACTGGCGATGGACGTCTGGCGGCCGGAGACGCCTCCGTTCGACAGCAACATGTTGCGTGGGCGTTGCGGCAACTGGCGCAGACTCACCACGGCAACTTGTGGCACGCAACATGTTGCTGCGGCTGGGACACAGATTGGCTTAGCCCGACATGAGTGCATCGCCCAGGCGGTAATCAAATCACTGGCATACCGTCAAACGGCAGCCGGGAAATCCGAGAAATCCGAGAAAGCCCACACAGCTCCGAGATAGCACCACTGTCGTTATTTGTGCAGCTAATTCCATTCCAGCTAATTCCATCAGACGCATTCCTGGAGCTGGAAAAACCTCGATGTTAAGCGATTTTTACTGGTTTCAATTATGAATTATTCAAATAATTAAATTAACAAATTATTTGTCTGAACTGGATATTTTCCAAAATATATACATATTTAGAATTATTTTATTAAATGCAATATAATGCGGGGCTAAAAATATAACTACAAAAATGCATGGAATTATTATATAATTCAATATAATGGGAGGTTAAAAATATATATTTTATATACAAATTATTAAATACAAAAATGGAGGATTACAAAAATTAGATTCCGGTTTTCCAAACCCAAGTTAAATCATTTTAAAACTAAAAAAAAAGAATAATCATATTTTAAAAAAGTGTAAAACACATAATTGTTTATACAAATTTTAAGTTTAATTTTTTTTATTGCTTTAAAGTTATTTATCTATTAGTGTTGTGTAAACAAAGACATTAAAAAATATATATGTATATTTTTCACAATTTATGTATTATAATATTTTATTTCTTAGTTAATTGAATTAAATAACTGTAAAAGTCTTATTGCAAAACGAATGTACGGACGTTCTTGTACATTCTAATGGCTTTGGTGTAAATAACTGGGAAGATTCTGCAGAATACTTTTAGGCAAAACATAAATTTGAATTTATTAATATTTAATATTTATTATAAATTTTTATATTTATTATTAAAAAATTAAATATAATTTTTTATTAGAATTAAAAATATCAATAGCAACATTTTTATCCGTTTCTCTATGGCATATTATAATTAACAAATATTTAATGTTTTATTAAACTAAGAACTATGTTATTAAAGCGGCAGAGGGTATAAAATCTAGTTTACGAGCAAAAAATATCTTTAGAAAATATATTATTTTAAAGTTAAAAACAATATTTTATTATAAATAAATGAAATATATTAAACAATTAATCTGAATCTGAAAATAAAGCCAAGTGCGGCAACGCGTCGCTCTGCATGTCTCTCTCTCTCTCTGGTTCGCTCTCTCATTCTCCACCGAGATGCTGTCTCTGTCTGCCCCATTGCATATATGTGGGGCCTTTGCCACAAAGCGTCTGCCTCTCGCTCGCACGCTCTGCGACTGCGCTGCCGACTTCGGCGGTATCCACTTCGTTGGAGTTGCAAACGCCGGCAGCTCCACATTCGTGAACAACAGCTCGTCTTGGTCAGAGGTTCCACACTGCTGTTTGTCGCCGCTCTTGCTGAGATCTGAGTTCTGGACTCTGCCTCCTGCTCCCCCCACCGGTGTGCCTTTTTTTTGTGTTTTGCCGTTGTACACTTTTGTTTTCTGTCACCCCTTGCCACAAACTTGGTACTCTTGTCTGTGCCCCCTCTCCCCGGTCCGTATCTGATCCGTGCCGCGCCGCTCCGTTTCGGGATTCATTGAACCTCGCTCTCGCTTACTCGCGATCCAGCATCCCAGCATCCAGCAATCAGCTGCCCCCCCAGCGTCTTCCCGTTTACTCTACACATCCACCATGTCGGACGGCATTGAGGTCGAGCAAATTGTGGAGAGCAAGCCGCGCAGGGTGAGTACCAATGTCCATCTCCTCCTCCTCCTGCAGCCAGCATCCCCGCAAGCAAGCTAAGCGAATATCTGAAGATGAAATAATTATTTAAACTACTTAATTTGACTTAAAAAAAACATATTAAAAATTGATTACAATTTCTTTAAATTGTAAATTTACCTTAAAATTAATTTGATTACAAATTAGCTAAGAAAATGTCTCCTAAATTCGTAAAATTAAACCTCCATAAATGCAGTATGTATACACACACAGAATGGAGTAAGTGCGCCGAGGGACAGCCGAAAATTAAGAATTAAAAAAGATTCAAAAAGAGCCGGAAAGCAAACAGAGTAAGAGAGAAGCTGGGGCTCAGTGGAGTTCTGGAGTTCTGGAGTTCTGGAGTTCTGGCTCTCCTTTGTGCTCTCCCGCGCTGCATGTGTGTGTGTGCGTCTGTCTGGGCGAAACCGAAACCCAAACCAGAACCGGCCCTGGACGAAGGACAGGCAGCAAACGCACAACGGGAAAAGGGGGGGGAAACGGTACCCGTTGGCGGCTCAAACTGCGTGCGGGGGCGGATGCGATGCGCCCACGACAAGCAAACTGAGTATCAAGTTCAAGTGCGTAGCCGCCGACGCCGACGCCGCCGCACTTGTTCGTTCTCACCACCGATCCGCTGGTGATCCAAACATGCATTGCGGTTTTTCTGTCGCCCTGGCAACCCCGTATTCCTTTCCAGATAACGCCGCATTTTGTGCTGTCAAAATCGGACGCTGAAAATGGAAATGCCAGCAGAAACAGAACAAGAGTGGAGGCGGAAGCGGAGTGCGGAGTGCGCTATCTCTGAGGGAGGTTCAGCTGATCCCCCAGATTCATGTGACTGCACCGCAGTTTAGTGCGGGCCCATAAACCTAATCTCTGACGGTTACTGCGTCCAATCGCATGGAAACCATGAGCTTGCGAGGAGGGGCTTTAACTATAGATTGGCCTGGCCAATAAATTAAGCAAAATCAACTTGTTCAGTAACGAATTATGAGCAATAGCGGGTGATCCTTCAAATCTTGCTTGCGCTTCCTGACGCGCCACTTTTGGTCATTCACTCCCAAATTATCATCATCATCATCATCGTCGTCGTCGTCGTCGTCGTCGTCGTCACCTTCATGGCGGCATGAATCATTCCCACACAGCACACAGCCCCATCCATCTCTCCCAGCCCCATACGCATCCGCCGCCCCTGGCCATGCATCTGGCGTCTGGGTCTGGGGCGTGAGCATGAGTAAGTTGGACACAGAGACTGACAACAGTTTGCTCCTTTGTTTGGAGGAGCACCGAGATGGGGAGCGGCAGCAGCTACGAAAAAAGAACAGGCAGCACCAGCAGGCAGGCAGGCAGGCAGGCATTGACATCAAGCCAAGTCCCTGCGTATCCGAAACCGAATCCAACAGAGGCGTTGAACTCTTGAGCATTATTTTTTGGTCACTAACTAGCATAGCATTTTGCAGGGACATCTGTGAATCAGGCGAAATTGCATTCCTGATGACACAGAGATTATGTGCGTGCCTCCGATTTTCCCTTATCGTTTTTATTTGAATTTACTTTCTTGAAATATAAATATATTTACATTAGTCAACATGAAATCATTTCAGTAAATTCAACACTTCAGATATAAACCTCTTTATGTGCGGTATGCAGTAGTTCCCGGAATTTCCATGGAGAAGGAGTTACATTTCAGCTGCACCTGACTCGGCTAGCTACAAAAATATGTGTATATATCTATATATGTATATATTTTTTATTTTATTTCTTATTTGTTTTTTATTATTCATTTCATTTATTATTCGGTTTTCGGTTTCGTTTTCGTCGGCTGGTTTATTTGCAGTATGCTTGGCTACGCTTTATCGCTGAAGGGGCTGATATTGATGGATACGAAAATATCCACATATTAATGCAGTGGATGCACACACATGTGCACATATGGCTCATTACGTACATGTCTATCGGACATGGTCGCATGCCATTTCCAGCCGGGAGAGCTGCTGGCTGGCAAATGATCAAATTAGATCCGACACCAGCCCAGGGTTCCGAATGAATAATCCCCCTTAGCCAGGAGGAGAGATCTGGGAGACCAAGGTTTCCTCCGCTTGATTTATACAGATTTCCGGTGCTGTAACTGTTCCAAGGAAAGCCAGCCAATATATATGTATATGTATATGGAGGCTGCTGCTGCTGATTCTCGCCAGATTCCAGCTCAGAGCTCGAGTCACGACGATAACCAATAATCAATTATGGAAGTGCCACTGTTTATCGCTCCCTATATGGGTACTCGGTTGAAAAATGCTACACAGCAAAGAAATAATATATGATACGTACTTTAAATGGACATCATATTGTCCAATTTTGATATAGAAGTATGTGGTATGGCAGGCTATCTAGACTTTACAGGCAAACATAATATACAATCTTGTCCAAGTTCAATTAAAAATTGTGATATCAGAGTAGTTAGGGTTTATGGTTCTGAGAAAACTCTATATTGCCTCTCTAGTCATTCAAGATAATTCAATATTTAATCCCTATTTAATGCCCCCTTTTCTCTTTGTGTGTGATGACACACACTAACAGCCGCAGGAGCCTCTCCTCCAGTGACCCACCTCCAGGCGCGATCTAATGCGTGGCTGCTGTGACTAAGCAGCACTCAGCCTCAAGCTGATTTTTATGGTGTGTAAAATTGGAACAACCCAGACCGAGATTGCCAGCCAGATTGCTTGTATTGCTCGATTTACTTGGCACTAATTGCCCAAACGCAGTCCCAGACCCAAACCCATACCCTGGCTTGTCAGCCTTTCTGCCCATCCAGCGGCGGAGGCAAACAAGCAATCAGTGCCATTGGGCGGGTCCAAGAACTTTCCGCAATAAATCAATTTCGAGGCGGCTCTTCCCTTATCAGGCGACATAGATATTACGTCAACTCCGGTCCGCACCCCCGCTGAGTAGGACCCTGGAGGAGTTGGGCCCATATCTTGTGGCCAGATCTAGCCTAGCGAGGGCGCAGTCGCATCCAAACTGACGTGATCTAATTTGTTGAGTTGTCGGTGCTCCACAGATATGGCCTGTTTTTTTTACTGTGTGTGTGTGTGTATGTTCGGTGGTGGCGTCTTATCGGGCTTATCGGGCTGTAGAGTCGCTAATTTTAGCCAGAACCACTCGCACACGTACTTCATGGGGTCAGGGGGGGGCGGAGTGCCTGCCCTCCGGTTAGCAGTGCCCCTCATTAGTCACCAATTCCAGCGAACTGGCCAGGTGGATGCAACGGTTTCTGCTCTTGATCGGTATACCATTCAGCTTTCAGGCCATCCGCTTTTAAGGTTTCTACTTTTTGGCACAATTTGTGTTCGCATTTGTTGACTAATTAATTCAGACAAAAATATGTAAAAAAAAAAATAGTCGGCAAAACGGGAGCTTCCGAGCTGTTTCACGGCGGCGACCCGGCCAAGTTCTCAGAGCCCGCGTCGTCGCAGTGCGTTGTGAAAGTCGTCGCCCAATTCATTTCTGGGCTTAATTGTTTGGCTTTTGATATTTTCGTCGTCGTTGGAGTCGTTCGTCGTCGTGGCCAGGGCGCCCTCTTCCACTCTTCTAAATCGCTTTGCGCTTTTCTAATTGATTTTTCTCACAAGACGACGCCGTACAACGGTCATTGAACGCATTATGGAGCGGAGCTCCATAGACAGCTCCCGCTCCCGCTTGATATTGTATCTGTAAATATATATATATATAAATATATGTGGCTGTATCTGTATCAGTATCCGAATCTATTTTTACTCCATCCTCTGAACTCCCCAAACTTGCGGAGGCAGCTCTCTTTGTTCGCGCTCCCCAAAAATTCAACGACGAGTCACTTATCAAATCTCTGACCTGCTTTCTGCCGGCTGCTGATTGAAAATTGTCACGCGTAAATTGCTTTCAATGAAGCGATCCGCTTAAGACAATAAGAGAGTAACCAGAGCCAGAGCCAGAGCCACAGATGCAGCTGCAGACAGATGGAAGGCATTTGCCCCAAAGTAGGCACTTAAGCCGCTGAGTATTAAGGCCATCGATCCCGCAGCCGATTCCCCAAAGGTTTATACAACTGAAAATAGGGATAGTAATCATTAACTTTATATTGTTATTATACTGTTCATGGCATTACTTAAGGTATACCAAGATCTACAATCTATAACTTGCCATATAAACCATTCATGTGGAATACTCATTAGTTTCGTGTGCAATTAAAGGCCATGTAATACGTTATATTAGCCAATGCAACAATATTCACATCACACTAAATGCCGAGCAAATTGGCGTTCCGTCTTTGGTTTTCCGTGAATCCCACCGACTGATCCCAGGTAATCCAATGCATTGGCGTGCCTTGGACACGGAAACGAAGCCAATTGAGTGAAATACAACCAAAATCGAAGCCAATAAAGAAAACGAAAAGGAAAACGAAAGTCTCCTCCTCCATATAGTGGGGGCTGACTCATGGCGCCGTCAAGAGCACACTTGGCCAGATGCCTGAGTGCGCAGGCGCGCCTCGTGCCTCGTGCCTCCGCTTCCCCAACTCCCAGTGCCATGCGTGGTCACTACCACAATAGCTCGGATTGGCGGGGGCGATGGCAATGGTGGTGATTCGCTTGACAGACTTGAAACGCTGGCTTTCCTTCCGACTTAATATAAATATACTTGTGATTTATCACTCTCTCTCTCTCCCTTATGTCAGATGCCGCTGGCCACTTCGCTGGACAAGGACTCCATACGTGAGGCTTATGAGGACGTGCGCTCCGATCTCACAGATACCGAGTGGGCGGTATTCAAGTTCGATGGACCCCAGATCGTTGTCCATGATCGCGGCCAGTGCTTCGAGCAGTTCCGGCAGCTGTTCGGCGATGCGGAACGCGCCTTCGGCTACATCCGCATACAGATGGGCGACGAGATGTCCAAGCGCAAGAAGTTCATTTTCCTGACATGGATTGGCCAGGAGGTGGGCGTCATCCAGCGGGCCAAGATGTCCACGGACAAGGCGCTCATCAAGGATGTGCTTAATGTGAGTTTGAATTTATTCATCAACCCTGGTCAAACCTGGATTAATCCATCTTCGATTTACCTTCAAGAACTTTGCTGTTGAACTGCAGGCGGGCGTCGAGGCGGAGCTGGACATTGAACTCTTCCGGGAGGCGTTGAATCGTGCCGGTGGAGCCAACTACGGCACGGGAATCCGGGATAACTAACCTACTAACGTCCCTCCAAATGGCCTCCAGTTACTTTATATAATATATAAATTATTTTTTTTTTGCATCTCTCAACCGCTTACCAAACCAGCTCCTTTCTAAATAATTATTATGAATTAATTTTATGAAATTTAAAAAGTGTACATTTATGTAAAATTATACGAGCAATTGTAAATTCACTCGGTCTAAGCTAATATTTAATGAAGTTATGTGTTTAGGGATCCTCTATGAAGAATGAAAAAATTGATTCTACCTTCACTTCTTGATCCTCGTCTTCGTAGTTTCGCTTGATTTTCCAAATTGTGTTTGAGTCTTCGCTGTCATTCATCTGTGCTTTGTATTGTTTAGTTTCCGATTTGCACTGTTCCATTTTTTCTTTTAATTTTCTAATAATTGAAATTGATAAAGCAATTGCTCCAAAAAAATTATAAAATAATCACCTTCTTGCCGCCGACTTCAATTATATGGTTTTAAGAAAAACTTAAACATTTTCAACAAAACCAAGAAGTCCAAAAAAGGAAGATATCTCGATAATTAATACTTGGCGGAACCACTTACGTAAAACGTCCGTCTTAAATGTTATTTTTAAATTTAATTTGAGTTTCTCCTTCCGAAGCGATGCCAATGAAAACACAAGACGATTTCATCTTTTCTAATTTACTGAACCAACGCCGGCTAGATTGTGATTCGACAGCGCAAAGGGTGTGAGTCTTAGAGGTAAGGAGATGAGGCGCTGAGTTGGAAAGTACGGATGCTGCAATGCTATCTGATGTAGCAGAAAAAATTGCCTAATCCCGCGTCATCGGTTGCCTAGCGGTCGCGGAAAAGCACCGAGTGTAAGGCATCGATGTCCACCTCCACACCCGATGAATTCGTGGTTACAGTGCGAGAGCTGTCGAAGATAAAAGGAAAGGTCAAGTATTACAAGCTTGCGCGATGCTATTTAAAGCGAAACACTCACCTAGCCAAGCGTGTCGACCGATGGGAGGAGTGTGGATTGACCAGGACACAATGCATGGGCTGGTCATCGAACTCGCGGTGGTGATAAGCTTCAACGGCCATCTCGGCGTGCTCTAGTGTCTTGTAAATAACCTCCGCGGTGCCGGGACGCACCACACGAGCGTCATACATTGGCCCAATGTCGTTAAATAGCTCACGAATATCCGCTGTGGTCACTTTGGCATGCAGATTGCTCACCAGCAGGCGGTAACCGGCCTTGCTGTTCGCCGCGTTCAGCGGTGGTGGTGGTGACGGACGGCGCATGGACATTGTTTGCGAGGTCATCATGGAGGTCCCATGCGTAACGCCACCGCCAACACTGTCTCCGTACCCCGTCTGCTTATTGTTCTCGTTGGCATATATGCCCTGGGATACGCGCCGGTCGGGCTCAGCGCCGAAGAGACGAGCACGCATCGAGTCCGACAGATTTGTGGTTGCCAGCATGTTGCGCTGACGGCGCTCAAAAAGCTTCTCGCCCGTGTCCGTGCGGCCAACGATAAGCGGCGCCGGCAGTGACGGCCGCTCGATTCGATTGCGGGCCGCCTCGTAAATGGCAAACGGATCGCTGGCAATGTTGTTCTTCAGCGGAGCTGTGGACATCTCTACGTCATCATCGTGGTCCATGTCAAAGCCGCCAAAGGTATAGCGCGGTGGCGGCTGGTTTGCATAGTTGCCAAGGTGCAGTGTGCGGGATATCTCCTCTGAAAGAGCGGCGCGTGAAATTGATTTCGAATGATCCTGCCCATTACTTACCATCTTCAAGATCCTGCATGTTGTCGTGATCAACATAGCCGCGCGGAGCGAATGGCTTGGCCGAAGGGTTCAGTCTTGATGTAAAGGGGCGATTGTGACCACCTAGGCCGACGGCCTCATCGTCCTGATCCCAGGCGGCCGAACGGTCTGGCATTGTGACGGTGCGCTGCCCGAACTGGACCCTTTTCAGCCGACTATCGTTACGGGTCAGACGCAGCATACGAGTCGACAGGGGTTCCACATCAATGCCTTCTCCAGCCAGATGCGGCGGCGGAGAGCGATTCTTCTTACGGTCCTGCAGTAGCTGGCGAGCGTCGATGCCTGAGTCGCGAAAGTTCCGATTGAGGATGTCGCGTGCATCGCCTATTTTGGCGCGTGCCTTCTGGATAATCTTGTTGCGGGCGTCAAAGGAGCGCAATGCAGGCGTTACCGACTTCTCCGACTGGCCAGCCTTGAAGGGCGGCTTGTTGAGCAGCTTCCGGGGCTTTATGTAGCTGGGGTTGCTGCAATGTGAAACGGACATTATAATGGTGCATTTCGAACGCCATTTTTCCGCCCGGAATCCTCCATACTTACAACTTCTTGTCTGCCGTACGGCCGCCATATCCGCGCTTCCGCTCGATGATTTCGTCCAGGCTTAGGTCCATCTTAATCGTCGGCGTTATGTGTAAAGTATTGCAGGATTATACTCAGAA
The DNA here is from genome assembly GCA_008042485.1 of Drosophila mayri. Lineage (NCBI taxonomy): Eukaryota > Metazoa > Arthropoda > Insecta > Diptera > Drosophilidae > Drosophila > Drosophila mayri. The sequence goes on along the minus strand of VNJN01007186.1, from coordinate 49,599 downwards.
TATATATATATATTTATATATTCCGAGAAAATTGTAAGTTTCTGCAAAAACTAAATATTCGGCTTCGGTGGTAAATAGAGCTGGACGTAACGGCGATGTAGCATCGATAGAAAGTCATCGATGTTGCCTCTATTCAAGTTTTTTTTAGCTGTTTGGTAGAAAATAGTGATGGCATCTTTCTCGATGTTTTTCTTTTTTATTTAATTATTAAATTTGTATGTAAAATAAATTATTAATTTAATTTAATTTAATTTATTTTGTACAATTGAAAATGAAGATTTCATTTAAATAAATTTATATTTATCCTAATATATTTACCTAGCCAAGTCAGTTGTACAAGTTGCAATGAATAGCTGACATAAAACTGATTTTGTGCAAATGAAACGTAAATATAAATTTAATTGAATCCTAACATCTAAACAAATAAAATAAATATACAAATATATGATATTTCGCATTCGACTTTCTTACCGAAACTATCTGCGATATATTTCGCAGTATACATAACAACACATAAGAGTCACCCAGCATTTATTCTGTATTCTGCAACATAATTATTAATAATTTTAAACTACTGGACTTTAAAATAATTAAATAAATATATATATTATATTTCGCATGCGACTTTATTACTGAAACTATCTGCGATATATTTCGCAGTATACAAAACGACACATAAGAGTCGCTCGGCACATTTGTATTCAGCTACATAATTATTAATAATTTTAAACTACTGCACTTTTAATTAATTAAATAAATATATATATTATATTTGGCATACGACTTTATTAGTGAAACTATCTGCGATATATTTCGCAGTATACAAAAAGACACATATGAGTAACTTGGCACATTTTTATTCTGCTACAGAATTATTAATAATTTTAAGTGGACTTCTAATTTAGCATTCCACAACTTTAATTCACACGAATTTGAAGCCGCATCGCACTGCTTTAGTGTTTTATATCAGAAATTATTTTTTATTATATTTATATATATATATTTTTTTCTGATGATTACTGTTGATGATACAGTTTAAGGTTTTTAAATATAATGATTACGATCCCTGTTGAAAATATCTTATCACTGATCAGTATTCGTGTTTTTCTGCTGAATGCAACCATTAATTTAAAATAATTATTTCTGGTGTGGCTTCATATTTGGTCAAGAACATTTTGCGTTCTCCCAGTATCCTCTTCTGGTCACATTGCTTTGCTGGCTCATTCGCACTAGACAACAACAAAGCGTAACAATAATCAAAAAAGAAACTGTGTCCGCTCCTAAATATCAATATTCTAGTTTCACTTTACAAAAAGGTGAAGTGAGTGCTTTTTTTCTTGTTTTCCTGTGTCTGGGGCTGTCCAGCTGTGTGATTGCGCAATCGAAAGTGTGTGTGCGCCCAACCCCCGCGCCAACCACCTCAGTTCCATTCCAGCCCAGTGTGTGTTTGTTTGTGTGCGTGCGAGTGGCAGTGCTAGTGTGTAAACAACAACAGTTAGCGCTGACACGGTGGACTCGAGGAGATTGATTGGAAGAGTGGGGACTTTTGATGGGCAACTCGCAACCAAGGCATGAGAACAGAAGGACACCGCAAGGCACTCAAGAAGCAGCGGAACTGAGCGAACCGCTGGAGCAGCAGGAGCAGCAACAGCACCACCACCAGTCAGAAGAGCAACAGAGACAGCAGGCGACGTCATCGATAACCTTTGGCTGCGGAGGCAGCAGCAGCAGGAGATCCCAGGCGCAGATCCAAGCCCAATCCCCACCAGTTGCCGCACCAGAAGCGGATTCGCAGCCGGCAGCAGCTGAGGCGCAGCAGTCACACCAGCAACAGCAGGTAGGAATGAGTTAGAGCGAGAGAGAGAGAGAGAGACCCTGAAAGTAGGACAGACTGATAACGGATTTATACGGAATGTTGGTTCTGTTGGCCATAACCCTCCAAACCGATCCATTTCATTGCCTTCCCTTCGCCTCCATTAGCTTGCCCTGTTTTCCAACGCCCGTGCAAATAAGTACTGCGTCATTGGGTTTCGCATTTTCCCCGTCGAACGCAGTCAGCGGAATTACGACGCGGGCTCCGTTTGATGTACGAACTGATCGCCGCCCCGGCTGGTGAATATTCTGCACGCCGCCTAAACGGCCATGAACCCGTATTGCTCCTCCACATTGCCCCCAGTTTCCGCACTTTTTCTAACGCTTCCGCATTCGCGTTCGCCGTACGCCGCATATTTTCATTGCCATGCCAATTGAGCGGCTGGCGCTCGCTTTACCGTTCACTGCTCGCTTTTCCCGCTGCGCTGCGCAAATTCTGGCGGCGCCGTCTGTCCACCTCCTGCTCCTTGGCCCACCGCAGCTGGGGATCATCATAGTTCACCTCCCGCATTGTGATTTCGTTCCGAAAAAGTGCTGACATGTGGCGGGCGCGTGTGTGCGTGCCAGCGAGCGTGTGTGTGTGTGTGATAGAGAGTGTGCGAACATTCGAATGACCCTCACGCAAAGAAGCACTCGGCACAGTGCCGGGCAGGAGTAATGGCAAGGCGGGGAAAATACTTTTTAAATTGATTATTATTTTTTTTTTTTTTGTTTTATATTTTATTCAAAATTAAAAAAATAATTGTAATAAAACGTAAATAATCATTGTTAAGCTACATAAATAATAAAATCCAAGCCAAACAGTCCAAAGAACTAACGGACGCCACTGTAAGCCTGTGGCCTGACTGCCATTCGCTCTCTCGCTCTCTTTTGCGATCTCAGCTGTTGGTTCGAAAGCAGTGCCTCGGCTTGTGTTTGTTTGCCAATATTCCATGACAAAATCGCACGTGTCGCCGCTCCGCTCAGAACGCAGATTATACATCGCATATAGCACATAACACACGCTCCACGCTTCAGCAAAGATCCGTGCTTAGGTAGACGCGGTTCTGTATATCAATTCGGTGAATTACCGCCAGGTAGCAGTGGTAAACGACTCAGGTCTGCTGACATATGTAAATCTGTATTCTGACTCTTCGTTGGCTTCCACTTGCCAGGGAATAGCAGCAACCACCTTTACTTACTACTAAATTCTATTACAGCAGCTCTCCACGTGGAGTCTTGGCAGTCTTGGCGGCGGACGACTTACCTGGAGCTTCTCTGCGGCCCGCAACTCCTTCCGCCACCGGAACAAGGCCACCCGCAAGAGGTAGTACTGCCTTCCGACCGTCACCATAGCACTAACTTACTAAATATCCGCTCCTCCCATAGCTTGACATCGCTACATGGCTCTCGACGCAGCAAGACGCACTGGCATCGACCTCTGACCAACTCCATCTTCAACTCACACTTTAAGGAGTCCAGCCGCAACGAGCAGTTTCGCCTTGAACATCTGGTGGCCAAGGGAGCCTTCGGTGTGGTCTTTAAGGTGTGCGACAAGACCGACAGCAGTGCCTGCTTCGCCCTCAAAGTGCTGAAGAAATCAAAGGTAAAGGCGTCTCTATATACCCTTTAATTGGTCATTAATAACGCACCATTGTACGTTGCAGCTGATCGAGGACAACAGTGTGCGGCAAATTAAGGACGAGGCGGATATCCAGAAGGTGTGCGGTCATCATCCGTTTATTGTGAAGCAGATTGATCTGTGGCAGAACCGACACAACCTGCACATCCGTATGTAAACAGCGACATGAAAGATATATAAAAACTATAGTTAACATTTTTCTTTCTGCGCAGTTTCTGAGTATGTACCAAATGGTGAGCTGTTCTCAAAGATAGGCCACTTCTCCATTGACCTGGTGCGCTTGTACATCGGTGAGATTGCTCTTGCTCTGGGTGAGTTGGAATCGTATCCTCTAAAAGAGTTGAAAATATAATTAAAGTTGTTACCTTTTCCAGATTTCCTTCACAACGCCGGCATTATCTATCGTGATGCTAAACCGGAGAACATTTTGCTAACGCATCAATTCCACGTCAAGCTGACCGACTTCGGCCTAAGCAAGTGGCTCAAACTGGGGGCCAACACGCGCACCATGTGTGGCACTTTCAAATACATGGGTACGATCTAAACCAACTTAAATACAACAAACACTTAAGTAATAGAGTTAGCTATTAAGAGGCGCCGATCCATCGCAATCCAAATCGTTCAAAGGTATTTCCGAAAGAAAGCCCAAAACAAGCAACTTAGAAGCAAGGGGAACAGAAGCAGTATAGAGAATTAGTGAACATAAACTCCTGTCAAATATAGGTACCTATCGCATAAGCTAATATCATATGTAGGCATGTAAATCGGTCGGAAGAGTTAAAAGCTATTCAACTAAAAGCATCTGTGAGCCGGGTAACTATAGAGAGCGAAACTCCCGTCAGACTAAGCGGCGACACAAAGCATAGCAAAGCAGCAGTTGCACGAGAAAGCAAGGGCACAACACATACACGCACTCAACACCCACAATAATTGTTATACCAAACCAGTCCTTTGGAGCAGACGCTCACTGTACATAACAGCCGATAGCCATGAATGCGCGCTCGCAAGTGTTTGATCTGACCATGGAGGGTCGCCAGGTGGACGAGGCGGTGGCCACTATCTTTCACACCGTACTTTTCCACCGCTGCCTGGGCAAGTACATGTACACGGGCGATGCCCAGTACTCAATCGGTACCGTGGGCTACACGGACGTCGACTGCAACTTCATCGACTTCACCTACGTGTGCTGCACCTCGGACAGCCTTACGCATCGCGTAAAGCGAGCCATCAATTCCTTCAGCGAGAAGCTGCGATCAAACGAGAGCTGTGGCTCTGGCCAGATTAGCCTTGAGTTCTTTCAGAAGAAGAAGAACCGCTGGCCATTCCCACAGGAGTCGATACCGTGGGAGGTGTGGACGGTGCACCTGGATCTGATTAAGCACGAGAACGAAGACGAGCGTCAGCTGTGCCGCGAGAATGTCTCTGACTTGCTCACTGAGAAGGTTATTTACATCACCGAACTGATGAACCGGCACGACTATGTGCCCAAAACGCCCAGCCAGAGCGAACTGGACCTGATCTTTGACACATCCTTCCCCGATGTGCAGCCGTACCTCTTCAAGTTCGACTACTCCACATCGGGCTCGGCGGCACCATCTATGGGCAATGCCATGAAGAAGATCATCAAGGAGACGCTCGCAATGTGACGGGCTGGCCTCGGGGAGGCAGCATCATCGGGTCACACAGGTGGCGTTCGTTCGCGAGTTTATTTATTTTTATTTTCAACTTTCTCTTCGTTTTCGTTTTCGTTTTCATATTCGTTTCTTGACCACCGTTCGTAAGTTTAGTTCTGTAATGTTTGCTGCTGCTCCCGACCTCTGCCTCTAATTTTAGTTTACCTTCGGGCGAGAGCCATTTGCAATGGTGATAAGATAAAGTACGTGGAAGTCAAATATTTATTGTGTGTCCGTTATATCTACTACAAATTAGTTATTGATTTAATTCCAACTAGACAGAGATAGAGACAGAGATAGAGAGAGAAGTGTAATAGCCTTCGAGTTGAACTTGTAGAGGAGGGGGATGGGTTCATGATACCACCATATCCTTAGTTGAAATGCGGCCTATAACCTCCCACCAAATCGCTTTAACGACCTGTGTCCCATGCAGAGAAACAGCAGGCATGGCATTCCTGGCTAGAAAGCATATATGTATATATATATGTATACCTGTGTCGGCAATACATTTACCCATGTAAATGTTAAATATTAAAGTTAAAACCCCCTCTTAAACGCCGTTGTATATAGAGCAAAATAAATGAAACGCAGAAGGGCGAATGGAAAGAAATAAAAATTATATAATGGCAAGATGCAGGCCAGGAATAAGGCTGGACACGGTGCCGCTGATGATGATAATAATGATGATGTATGTATAAAAGATTGTGATTGTACTTGTAGTGATTAAATGCTAGAAGCCACTCTATGTACGCATAGAGAGGCGAATATATAGACCTGTATCTGTATATGTATGTAAATCAATGTTTTCTTATATGTCCAAGCTATAAAAGTAATCAATTAATGTACTTTAAAACCTAACTAATATTGTAATATCGAATTAAGCCGAATAAATCCTTTGAAGAGCACTTTCAAAGTTGAAATATAATTGGCCTTTCAAGCATATAATCGGGATCTGGTCATCTGTAAGGAGACTCTACATTGATCACTCCACTTGGCAGCGCCAAGTTGACGGCATCCAATATATTTCTAGCTTCTATAGACATTCGGCGAGCCGAAGATAACATTTTCTGCATCCTCTGCCCCCCTCCCGCCCTCTTTTCTCCTCTTTATTATTATTGTTTTTTGCGGGTGGGTAAAACGTTCTCTCTCCGCTCTCGTCTCGTTTCAGCCCCGGAGATTCTGTGCGGCGAACCTTATGGCCATGCAGTGGACTGGTGGGCCTTGGGCGTCATTGCCTGCCAGATGCTGACTCAGAAGGTAAGCGACCAAAGCCGGTAGCCGGTGGGTGCGAGTTAACATAGCTCTGGGGGGGGGGAGGTATGTATGTACCTGCAGCAGCGTGACTTTAACACTGATCGATCCGTAACTGGTTTAATACTGCCTGAGCATCTTGGCCAGGGGGATTATAACTTACGCGGCATGCAGCTAGGTAATTGCTATATAATTGTAGTTGCTGTGAATTCAGATAGTTGGTGCTACTAAAATCTACTGATTATTAAGTTTTTAATAACTTTTGGCAGTATTATATAATTTTTTTTGTCTGCAAAATTCAAAAATATATTTTTATAATCAGGAAATAGAATATATAGAATTCTAAAACTGGCCAAATTAAGTCACAAAATTAAATAAATTATTTAGTTTAATAATGAGCTTGGGCTTTGGACAGCTTATTAGTTTAAAATTGTTTAAAAAGTTAAAAAACAAAATAGTTATGGCCACGTAAAAGCTATATAGCCTCAAAACTGGCCAGATTTAGACGCAAAATTATGCAGTTTAATTGTTAAACTCGAAAGTCTTGACTCTGGGCCCCCCTGTTTCTTTTTTTTTTCTCAATAAAAAATTGCAGCCTTAGTTTTTCGATTTTTATTTAAGAATTTTCTCAGTCTATATAAAATCATATATACTTTCGCTCATATATACGTTATAACACTATCGTTATTAAATGTAGTTGCATTATTTTAGAACTCAAATAAAAAAAAAGGGGGATTCCATTGCGTGAGTGAGCTGTGTTCCAAGGACCTTTACAAAGGATCCAGGGATTCGTTTCTCTTTTGTTGTTGGAGGGAGGAAGGGGTTCAGGGCTCAGGGTTCAGGGTGCTGGGTGCTGGGTGTTGTCTTGCCTTGTTGACTAAGATTTAATTAAAATTACATTAATTAAATTATAATTATAAGTATAACTGTATGCCATCTTAGCGGTTTGTCCTGTGTGTATGTGTGTGGGTTGTGTGCTGTGTTTGTTGTTTCCTACTAGTGGGTCCCGTCCTCCTCCTCCCACTCGGTTTTATTGTGTCCGGGATGCTCGGATCGTCGAGTGATTTCTGTGCTTCCTTCCATTTACAACTAAAAGGACCGCCAGCTGCGGTCGTAGCATTAAGACGCTGCCAAGGCGCTGCTGGTGGTGGTGCTCGGGGGTGATTGGATCTTAGCTTCTGCGATGGTTGTGGGAAGTGGGGGGAACTGTGGCTGGTGCTGGGTGAAGAAGGTGTGGGTGTAAAGCTCTCACTATCTCTAGTTCTCCTTCGATTCGCTGCTCTCCTCCGACTCCTTGGACTCGGATGAGTCCTCGTTCTTTGACTCGGACTTGTCCGACTTCTCCTCCTCCGACTTCTTTGGCTCGGCAGGCGTGGGCAGAGGAACCGATGCTGCTGCTGGTTCGGCAACGGCCTCGGCAATGGGTGCTTCATCGATCTTCTTGGCCTCGGGAATAGCTGCAGCAGCGGCTGGCTCTGCTGATGCGGCTGTCTCGCTCACAGGCTCTGGCTTCTTCTCGGGCAAAGCCTTGGCATCGGCGGCGGTGGTGGCTGGCTGCTCCTTCTCAGGCTGCTCCTTGGCGGGCTCCGTTATCTTAGTGGCGGCGGCCGGTGCCAGGGGGGCGTTGGTCTTCAGCACCGGAGCAGGCTCGGCGGCGGTCTCGGTGTTCTTCTGCTGATCCACCGGCTGGATGGGCTTCGGGCTTTCGCCAGACTTGGCCTGGGCAGCCTGGGCGCCGGGAGAGCTGGGAGCAGCGGGAGAGCCGGACTCAATGGATTTCTTCTCGGGCTGCTGGGTCTGTGGAGCAATCACCTGGATGTTGCTCTCGGTCTTGGGAGCCTCAGCTGGTGCGGCGGCAGCGGCAGGTGCTTCGGAGGCCTGGGCTGGCTCGGGGGCGGCATCCTTCTTGGCCTCCTTCTGCTCAATCTCGTTGATCCTCTCCTGACGGGCGGGCTGCTCAGGAGCGGACTCCTTATCGGCGGGTTCGGTCACCAGAACGGGAGCCAGTGGGGCATCGGACTTGGCATCAATCTTGGGCTCCTGGGGCTTGGCCTCGTCGACAATCTGTTTCTGGACTTCGGCGTTGGAGGCGGGTGTCTCAATCAGTTCAATGGCCTTGGGGGCCTCATCGGTGCGTGCCGTCTTCTCCTTCTCCTCCAGCTTCTTCTCGGCGGGAATGGTTTCCTGGGGCTTGGCCACCTCCACGGGCTTGGCGGCGGGCTCCTCGGGAACAACGATGGCCTTCTTTTCGGGTATAGCCGGGGCTGTCTCCACATCGGGCGCCGTCGACTTCAGGTCAACTGTGGAGATCTCCTTAGCAGGCTCGGCGGCGGGCTCAGCAGCTGGAGCAGCGGCCTTGGCCTCGATCTTTGCTTCTGGCTCTGCCTCGGGCTTCTTCTCGGCGGGAATCGAAGCAGGAGCTGGAGCCTGGGCTGGCTTGGCGGGTGCCGGCTCAATGGGATTGGGATTGAGGGTCTTGGCTAAGAGTTCCGCCTTGGAGCCACCATCTGGCTGAATGGCCACCTCCTCATCAGGCACGGGCAAAGCCCAGACGCAGGTCAGGCACACGGTGGCCACGAAAAGTAATTGGAATTTCATCTGTAATTGGAGAAGGGCGAGGAGAGATAATGGATTAGTACGGACAGGAGATGCAGTGCTAGAGAAGGCAGTGACCCCCAGTGGGACCTGGAATCTGGCACTTCTTCCTCTTTTTTTTTGTGTATTATTTTTCTTTTTGCCTTTTTTCCCCCCAATTCTCCAATCATCGTTTCCGTTGATTTCTTTTGTAATTCCATTAAAAATTTTAATTAAATTTTAGCCCCCGACAACGGAAAATCACAATTGAATTCTCGGTACATGGTGGACCTTGTACCCTTGTCCTTTCGGTGCGGAGTATAGCGGGCTCTTTGGTAGGTTTTTCATATGCTAAGTGGTCATCCGATCTTGGCTTGATCTCTGATAACGGCTGACTTGCAAATTTTGCCAATATTTTTTTGGCCATCTGCCGCGGCCACTTCCCTATGCTAATTAAGTCGCCTAACCGTTGCTTTTTTTATGACCAGCCGCATATCATGGCCCAATTTGTTAATTAAGGCTAACTAAATGGTTTCTAGACTTGGGTCGTTCTTGGCTTGCTTGTGGCCTGGAATCCAGTCTCAGCAGACTGGAGACTGTGTCTCAGTTACGTAACTGCTTGAATGTCGGGCAGGAACGGAATACGATACGATCTTTATGATTTACGAGCAACCGAAAAAAAAATAAAATAAAATAAAATAAAACTCGCTGAGGAGCAAACACACTTGGGAAATACTGTCTGGCACTGGGTTTTCGGTTTTCGATTTTCAGTTTTCAGTTTTCGATGTTCGATTTTCAGTTTTTGATTTTCAATTTTTTATTTATTTTTTTTTTGGCAAATAGAAACTGGCTTGCTGAAGGAGTCTCTCTTTCTCTGTTAAGCACCATACATACCTTCACAAGGAGCGGGTTTCCTTAGATGGTTTAACACGGCAAAGGACACTGAGTTCAACAAGAAGGCACTGATTCACGATATCTCTTGACCCGGTGTAGGATTCTATCCGGGATTTCGCACAAAATACAAATACAAAATGCAAAAAAAAAATATATATATATAACAAGGTAAAGATTGAAGAATATTTAGGTATCTGCTCGTCGATGTCTCGGTTCTTAATCCCGGCCCGTGTGTATAAGTGTGTGTGTAGAGTGTGTGTGTGTGTGTGATAATTGTGTGTGTTCTCACCGCTCGGCTTCAAGAAACACTTTGAGTGGATGCCAGTGAGCCGGGGCGTTTATATACCTACCGCCATATAGCAACGCCGGCGTCGGCAGAGCAGATCGAGCTCAGTGCTAGGCACGAACATCGCAGCAGAGGCAGACGCAGAGGGCAGAGACGGCGACGGCGACTGCGACAGAGGCAGAGGCAGAGATACGTGAGCTGGACAGGATTCCCGCGGAGGGAAGCCAGGATTGTGGATATTTTTAGTTCTAAGAAGAACCAAAGAAGAACCCTTTCTCCATAAATAGACAGCAAATTGTTGGCGGCGTGTTGTCTATTTTTAAAGCGAATGCAATTTGTAAGACCTGCAGATCAGCACACCGCAGATAGCCAGTGGTCAGTGGTCGGAGGAGACTCCTGTCCAAGTACGGCCAGCTATTTATAAACCCCCCTTTTTGCCAGGATTGCTGATCGATTGCCATAAGCATCATTAAACGCAGCACGATTTTCAAATGCAGCGGGGACCACCGATAATATCAGCAATCAGCCAGGGCCAAAGAAAAATGCTTAATTGTAAATGAAACAGCAGGAGGAGCAGCCAGAGAAGTAGCTAAAGGAGCCGGAGGAGCTAGAGGAGCCGAAGGAGTGGGCACAGAAAACCGGTATTGGCGTAAAATGTATATGGTTTAGTATAGACAACATCTACTGTTGAATCAAAGACGACGAGGAACCTGGTCCAGGGACTAGAGCCAGTAGTCGCTTGTTGGGGACAAGGCTAAGTGCAGCACGAGGAGCAGGGGGAGGCAGCATCATTAACATAATCAAAGCCTGCCAGACATGGGTCTCCAGATACCAATCGTTGATTATCTTAGAATGATAAATGTCTGCCGTCTCCTTCGTATAGATTCTTTTTATAGATTCCCCCAAGAAACCAAACCCAAAAAGGATGCCCCAGCATATCCATGGAAAGTTCCATTGCCGATAGAATAATAGGGCTTTCCAGCGCTTAAATTGTCGCTTACAAAATCCATATCGCATCCGAAAGATACATTTCCAGACACACGCAACCCAAACAATGGACACTACGATATGGTCGTCTCTAAGGTCACAGCACACACAATCGTTTAGCGGAAAAGTTCTGGGGGAGCAGAGCTTTGCTCTGCTGCTCTTTAGTTAAACGTGCTCTAATTCGGATTTGGATTTGGATTTGGTTCTGGATTTGGAAACACTCTAATTTAAGCACGGCACCGCTAATGGTCCCAGCTAGTAACAGAGACACCGCGACGATGGTGATAAGAAAGGGAAACCCAATTTAGAGCCATCTGCTTATTTACGATCTGTATAAGTTGTATCTCCGGAGCTGTGTCTGGCCTGTATCTGGTTTGGGTTTAACCGTTTTTGGGTTCCTACCTGTTACCTATGTTGTTAGCTACCTGTTGCCCACGCTAATACCTTGCCAGGATCCTCCTTGAGGATTGTGTAATGCAAGCACGTTCGCAAATATCAACAAAAATGTGTATCTAAGAAATACCCAGAATCCGTAGCCAGCCGATCGTTTATGATGATGCTTTTGAAGGTCGGCGCCGTCGCCGTCGTCACGAAAAGTGAATCTCATAATCTGAAAATATTTTTGCGTTTAGAAAAAAAAAAAAAAATCATGCATAATTGCAATTATTATTAAGTTGCTCAATGATTTCCATGGGTAAGCTAAACGGTTGAGAAACAACAAAGTCCATGCGATCTGTATGTGTTGTTCATGGCGAAAAATTACGTATTCCAATAAAGCTGGGGCGCAGGGGCCGCCACAAATAATCCCATAGCCGTTGGCAAATTGCATCTTTAGAAGAAATGTTTACAAAACTTTGTAATTAATAAATACAGGTACTGGGTTAAGGGGTTGGAATGTTCTGCTTTGAAGTTTTTTTCTATATGGAAATGGAGAAGTAATGGAATAGGTTCTCAAATTAAATACCTTTTGTTTTTTAATTGAACTATTTTTTTTGTAACCTGAATTTTATATATATATATTTCTTATAAAATATTGAAAGTATTTATTAAAATGTCTAGGAAGGCTTTCTATAGCAAAGAAGAAAGGTTCTTAATTTAAATATATTTCATGTTTTTAAATGAATAATTTTGTGGTAACATAACAATTTATTTATAATTTATTTCTATATTTTATTATTTTTCACCAACATTATTTCCTGTTAAAAAAAATATATATATTTCATAAAATATGGTTAGTATTTATCAGGAATTTATGGGAAGACTTCCTAACTAGACATGTTTTTAAAAACTCTTAAAAAGTTTATATTTATTTCAAATGATGTTTTAAAGAACTTTACCTCATTACCAATGATAGAAATAGAACTGAAAAACATTTGAAATATAAGTGGAATATATTTCAAAACTACATTTAAGCCTTTGCCACAATGCCAACATTAAAGGCAACATTTTGTAACTTCTTGAGATGCTGGAAAATTGGTCTCTGGGCTGAGATCTCCGGTCTTCTCTGACAAGAGCCATCTGGGGAACGGCTAAAGCCTTGCATTGGTCAAGTGGTCGGTTAATGGTCGGCATTGGTCTGCTAATTCTCTTGCGACATTTTTATGCTTTTGACTTGCATAAATATTTGCAGAGTCCACATAGCCAGAGGACATCCAAGTAGATTCTGCCGGCTGTGGCGAAAGCAATAAATTTGTGCTCCACGGACGCACGATGTAGTAGGGACTACTCCTCCTCCTTTCCATCCTCCTGCTGCCATCGTGTAATATAAAATGCACATGCGTTGCAATCAACATCAACATTGTCGTAGTCGTCGTCAGCCTCCTTGGCTAGGAGCAAAAGGGGAGACTGGCATAGATCCAGCGGACGCGCGGCATTATCATTATCGTCCTGCAGTGTAATTACACTAAACAACAGGCAACATGACCGGTATTTTTACCAAGAGAAGAAGTTACTTTGCTTACTTAAAAAGTACCCAAAGGAAACTGCAAATGGAAAGTTAAAGAAAAGGAATTTAGGACCTAGATTATACCCAACTTTTCCCTTTAATGTCTTGGTATTAATTATTTTAATTAATTATTTAAATAAATTAAGCAACAGAATCCATTATTAGGTCTGCCTCCAAGTCCTTTCCCGACTCCCCTTTAAGTACAAAGTATAAAAAGAGACCCTGCTGCATAGTGTTTTCTGCGCTTGCCACAAGCACAGCCACATCCGTGCCACTGCCACTGCCACAAAAGTGCAAACACACACACACACACACACACAGAGGGAGAGAGCTTGTAGTACTAGACTGGCGATCAGCAGCGGCAGAGTCGCCTTCGCCTTCGACTTTGCCTTTGCCTTTGCCGTTGTCGTTGCCTTTGTATCTCATGGATACATAACTCTTTGTTATTGGCCTTGAATGTCCTAAGCACGGAAAAGAGGTCATTGTCGCATAATACGTCCAGTCTTGGCCAGTCTTGGTTAGTCTTGGCTAGTCCCAGTCGAGCCGGTGGACAATGACAGTGAAACCTGGCGGCTATTCCCCATGGAACTGAACAAAACTGAAGAATCTATGGGCCATGGTTTTCCTTCTTAGCCTTCTTTTAGTCTTTATTTTTTTGCTGTTTTGAAATTTGTAATTAAAGTAGACACGCATTTTAATGACTGTAATTGAAAGGGGCCAAGATCGGGCTCTGTTTTTCTGTGATCACAGACTGGGACGTCTTTGGACGTGGAGCTAAGAAGAAAGAAACACGATTAAATAGATGCATGTGCATATATTAAAAATGCATTTATATATATATATATATATATATATATATATAAATAGCTCGCTCAGCTTGGCTTGGAATGGGTTTTCATCTTCGACTGGATTTTGGTCTGTGACATGCAGGGAGCTTCGAAGGGAATACACTTCCTGTTTGATCCGAGATTGATAAGACGTGGCTAAAATGCGCAGATTATGGTCATATCTGTGTAGCTTGGTAGCTCTTTTTGCCCGTCTGTGGCGGTTCCTTTAACACTTCTTTTGCCATATGTCTGACTGTCTTCTTTATTATTAATTTTCCTTTTTTTTTTGCGGCTGACTTTGCAAGATCTTCGCTTGGATTAAGACAATTAACTGTGGACATTAATTCTAGGAAATATAAAAATAATAATGCCTGTCACTAAACATTGTCACCGCGATGATAATTGGCCATCATCAGGCATCAGCATAACCAGGAGGAGGAGTTGATGACCCGAACGGTAGCTCTTTCCTGCCCAAAAACCCAACATGACTGGGCCAGGGTCAGCATACATACATACATACATATATCCAAGCCGAAAATCAAATGTAGAATCAATCTGAACCTAAATCTGAAGCCGGCGCAGTCAGAGCAGCTCACGTGCCAGCAATTACTATTACCATGCGTCACATTGTCAACGATAAAGAAAAAAAGTGACAAATGGAACAGGCACAGATATATAGTAATATCGGGCAGGGGGAGGGAGATGAAGGGGAACTGGGAGCAGAATCAGTGGAGCGCTCGTCTCATTTCGCAACTTGTTTTCGAATCAACGAACCAACGAACCAGGAAGGTGGCACATAGCACATAGCTCAGACCTCATGCCCCCCGCCCTCGGGTTGGCTCGTCATCTCGCCTGCCAGCGGATCATTACCTCGTCGCTGGCCGCCTGTGATTTAATTTAATTCTGCTAAGCACAAAACCCAAACTGTTTCACTTTGTCAAGTTGTCGTTGGCGTTGTCAGTTTGCGGCCGCAGCCGCATTGATTAAGCTTAATTTGCCGCTCCGAAAATGCAGGTCAAACCTTTCGAAATCTCTTGGCATTAGGCCACAGCTACTGGCTGCATCCGAGATATTGTCTCATTGTGTCTTCCTCTCTCTCTCTGTATTATGTTTCCATTATCTACTATATGGTCCGATCACCTTGAATTCCCTTCTGGCATTCTTGGTGACTCACCCCAGAGCTGACATTTTCCTGCCTTTCACCTTCAGAGGGGAGTTAGTAGTTGTACTTTTCCCGGGTGAAAGTGCCAATCTAAAGAACGGGGGATCGGGATATCCGTCCATCGTGTGGTTAAGTTCAAGTGCGTGCATTGCTCGGGCAGCAGTCCCACATCCCAAACCTATTCCCCTGCGAGTATTCAAGTGCAGCCGCTGTAATTAGCCGCTAGTCAGTGTCAGTAAGTGGCTTTTACATGACAATTGCGTTCGCCAAATTAGATTTGCTTTAGTTTAGCGTTTGGAGTTCCCTTCCCCCGCACCATCCCGGCATATGGTGCCCTCTCTGGCTGAGTACTCTGCCTGCGCAGCAGGAGCTAGGCTTTACTTCGGCGAGTTCTGCGGGTATTACAGCACACTCCATAAGCCCATAGCCACAGAGATATATCTACAGAGATATATCCGCAACGAGCTCTGGTTAGCTCAGCATCAACTCAACAAAAATTGTCTATTTCTATTTTAAAAAGTAGTCGACCGCTAATTGAATCCAATTTGCATGCATTAGCGTCCGTGGATCCGAGCTGAGCTCTGGGCTGAGCTCAGGGCTCTGCCGGCCATGCCAAGCCAAACCAAGCAGATCTAAGACATGGAACACCCTAGGCGGCCTCAGCTGGGGGAATAGCATAGCATCTATGGAATCTCTGGGAGATATTTATAGCTAATGTGAAATATTACTTTCACTAAGTTATCCTTGTTTAGGGCAGTATTAGGAAAGATTTCTCCCACCGAAAGATCACCAATTTCCTTTAAATGCTCTAAACCTGGAAACCCTAACCAAACACCCTTAAAATGTCTTCGTTTTTTTCTTGATTTCGAATGGTTTATTCCAACATCTTTGCAATAAAGATAAACAAGCTGAGCTGATTAACATAGCTGCAGTTCTTAAAGGTTAATGAAGTCCAGCATAGAAAATTCCATTAGATGCGAGTGACTAATCTGCGATAGGTACTCCACATTTTCTGTGTCTCTGGGCAGTCAGCATCGAATTCTTTTTGTTTGTGTGCTGTTTATTATTTTTTATGATTCTTTTGAACTTCACGGCAAATAACTCGGACGAGCGTTTTGTGACAAGCCCGGCTTTGTTGGCTTTGCCAATGAGCTGACGCCTGCGAATTGCGTCTCTCTGCTCCAAATTGTTTGGTTATTTGGATATGATTCAGTGCACCATCATCGGCATTGAATGGATGCTATGTGGTGTGGTCACTGGATGCTAATTATTATACACTCTCTAGGGTGTGTCGTGGCATTTCATCAGTCAGAAAGACATATACAAATTTCCACAAATCAAATGAAATAATGGTAATAACAATAATTATAAATAATAAATTTGTATAAATATCATATTTTGAATATTATTTACTATTATTTATGGGAGAAAGAATTTGAATCTCAAAGCAAAACCTTCTTTATTATCTTTATTTTATAAATAAAACAAAAATCCAATGGATAGAGTGTAGAAATTTCTGCTGATTTATATTTTATATATCCCAAGAATCGGGGCAAGCTGATTTGCTGGATGTCTCATCGTTTTGTTAGTTTTAGCCTTGGCTTAGGTTTCCAGGAACATTAACTTGAAAGCAAACAAATCATTTCAAAAAATATATACATATGCAAATTCCAGACTTGGACTTTGATATTACTTCACTTGATTCCTGCTGAATTATCTTACCTTTTTAAACAAAGGCTATTGTTTGGTTTGAGCGTCAACTTTTCTCAGAGCAGCACAAAAATATGCTTCACAAAATGATAAACTGCTTACAGTCGCCCAACATCAAGCGCCATCTGATGCGTCGCCGCCAGGAGAGTGTGGCCCAGGAGGAGGAGCGCCTGTCCAATGCCCCGTCGATTGCCCAGATCAATGGCTGCCTGCAGGACAGCGATGATGGCGAGGAGAATAGCAGCGATTTCTTGCCGGAGGCTGTGCACAGCCTCAGCCACGAGGGGCAGGACGTGCTCCGGCAGCTGCTGGCCATAGAGCCGCGCCAGCGTATTCGAAGTGTGATGGCGCTGCAGAGGATCGCCCTCTACAAGGGCTACAAGCTGAGCGCCAAGCGACTCCTCGGTGTGAGTGTGGATGCTGATCTATCCATTTTGCACCTGAAACATCAATTCTAATTTTCTAATGCCTTTCACCTTGTTGCAGCTTTCGCCGCGGGATATCATTGCCCGGGATGGCATCCGCGTGTACGAGTACAACCAGTTCGATCAGGCAACCAGTCAGTGTGCCATCAAAGCATTCCAGGACTTCTAGTGGCAGCTAGGACTCCCCATGTTCAGCCATATTGCCAATTATTTTGGTATTTTTTACAACGGTATTTGCTTTTATTACAATTATTTGGCCATTTCAATGAACAATTAATGTAGTTTTTTCCTTATAATTAACAATAAGAGGTTAAACGATTAAAAACTGTGCTGTTTGGTTAACAATAATACATATTGAAACCATTGTGTTGATTATATTCCGAGCAGAAGCGACAACTAGGAGAAGCACTTGCATTCCGGCAAGTGGCCTTCGAGGAGATCCAATATCGTGGCAATGCTTTAACAATAATAAAGGATAAGCGCTGTCAAGGACCATCAAACTAGGCAGAGCACCTCAGGCTCAGGAATTAGGAGCATGGGAATGTGTGATAGTTTGCTGGTTATATTGTTTCACTTACTTGGAGCTAATTGAATTATGTTTAGGGAATTTATTTATTATTTAGATCCTGTATTATATATTTATTAAAATTTAGACATAATAACAAGTGTTTCTTCCTAAAAAAAAATTTTAAATGATACTTTAAACGATGTAAAGTATAATTTAAAAAAAGTTGTGAAAGAAAACCTAGTTGAGAAAAGTGAAATATCTAAATAACGTAATAAATTAAATTTTATAAAAGCTATAGTACATATTTTATATACACATAAATTGTTATAAATATTTATACTGACATAACAAGGCGTTAGGAGGATGATAGGATCAAGACTTATAACTATATATATATATATAAATATATATATAAATATTTTTTTTAATTATTTAATTTTAAATCAATATTAAATTAAAAGAGTTCAATTCAATTTGCTTCACTTCTATTCTGAGAATCGCAATTGCGACCTAGCTGAGTTCCATTAATAGTATTTCCGGTCCTGTTGCTGCCTGGCTTAAGGCGGGCGAGGGGCCTTTGTAAAGTTTCCAATGGGGCAGACCGCCTAATGCCTGCATCTAGAAAGGCGGACTTACTATGGCTTAAGCCCGAGGAGAATGCATTCAAAGTGAAGCCAGTTTGCGTCACGATGACGTGCGTGGCGAGCTTTAAATCCCGTGCTCGCCGTGTCCTGGCGTGGCTACGTGACTGTACCCACACCCACTCACTCAGCCACTCGCTCGCTGCCAGCGAAGCCCACCCCGAGGTTTGTCAGCTGCTCCGAAAAGCTTCTCGCCCGCCATGCCAGGATGCGAGAGAGCGCCGAGAGCGAGGACTCGCTGGGAATCGGTTTGCAGAGCAGAGAAAGCAGATGTAGAAGCAGAGGCAGAGCCAGAGGCAGGAGCAGGAGCTGGAGCAGCAACAGCGGCAGCGCAGTTACAAAAGTCCTTAACAACAAATACATACATGCACCAGCGTACATCGATATCCTCCTAAAAGTCGCTGCTGGCCAGAAGCAAGTGGAAAAATTGGAACAACGCGATTCCTGCTTATCAGCTACGGCATGGCCATTGGCCACTCGCCTTGCATCTCCGCGAATCCAACTAGGCACCATCATCAAGGTAGCTAGGCAGGCTGCCACTGCACCCACTCGCTGTCGAACTACCACCATGGCCAGGACTTGGAGCCCCCTGCGAAATTAGGCAACAGGAGCAGCGGGGGCAAGAGCGCGCGGCAGCAGCCATGGCGCTGGTGCACACATACCTTGGCACCTGGGAGGTAAACTATTCCGTGCGCACACCATATATATCCAATATATAATATACATGCTTCCAGATCGTGTGCTGCACCTTCGAGGGCAAGCGGGAGCTGTCCGGCTTGGAGGGCATCAAGTTTCGGCTGGACGACACCAGCGACATCACCTGGTACAATGACCTGGTCAGTCCACTTCCTGAATCAAAAGACTGCGGCGGCCCACTCTGCGAATCGGCGAGTGTCCTCTTCAGCTGCGAGACCTTCGACGTTCACGAGCTGAATCCGCGTCTCGTCTTTGGAGCCTTTGCCGGCCACAGCATCGAGTTTAGCGTGAGTTTCTGCCTGATCCTTGGTGGTCTCCTACCTGAGTGTGCTAACTAAAACCATTTCCCCCATTCCAGACCAACACCTTAACGCCGACTGATACGCTGGTGCTCAGCTGCGAAAACTGGTATGCCGTGGAATGCAAGCGCCTGCAGGATGGCCAGGCGGCTGGCCAGGAGAAGCAGCTCAGCTTCGGCGAGGCCCTGCAGGAGTCATATTTTAGTGACGTGGTGGTGAAGAGCGCCGGCGGCATGGACTACGCCCTGCACGCCTCCATCCTGCGGCTCAATGGCTTCGACTGTAGCATGTGCGTGAACAGTGCCCCGCCCTCGGCCACTGTGCGTCCGCCGCAACGGAGCTGCCACAGCGGACCGAACACGCCCAATCCCATACGGATCTCCGTTGCCCCGGCCTTGGAGCAGGGCGAGCAGGAGAAGTGCCTGCCGCGCCTCAATCTCTCGCCCATTTACCTGCAGCCGCCGTGTGACATTCAAATGGGCAGCCTGGGCCTGGGAGCGCAGCGTGGCCACCAGTTTAGCAGCAGCTTCAACTGCCTGAGCAATGGCAATGCTGGCGACTCGGGCTCGGACTCTGCAGCGGTGGCGACACTGGGCAAGGCTGGGCTGCTCAGCCTAGAGTGCGGCGGCGGTGGTGGTGGCGGTGGGCTGTACCGGTTGCCGCAAACCTCGCACTCGGACTCGCATCTGGAGACCTCGCAGTCGCACTGCAAGAACATATTCAACTTCTGTCAGGATCTGATGCTGCAGCCAGCGTCCACGCCCATGAATCCAAGCGGCGGCCTGGGCGGCAGCAATCTGGCTGTGTGCAGCATCCGACGGCCACCGCTGTCGCCGTATCGGGCACGAAGTCCATCACCGTTCCCCAGCTCCATGGATACGCCGCCTTCGTCGCCGCTGACACCTGTGGGTGTGCTGTGCAATCTGCCCACCTTCCTGCTGGGCCCCATTCTCCACTGGCTGTACACGGAGTCGCTGCTGTCCGACCTCGACGAGGATGTGTGCGAGAAGCTGATTAGCTTTGCGGAAACGCAGCCTTCGCTCACCAAACTTGTGGAGCCCACGCGCAAGTACTTGCGACTGATGCGGCTCAAGAAGTGTGAGTAGTATATGTCCCGCTGTTGGCCAACATGGATAATCGAAATATTTATATCTCCTTCTAGTTGTGGTCAACATCACCATGGATTTGCACGACATCCTTAACCGGGTCATCCAGTGCATTAATCCCATGAACATAGCCCACGAGCCGGCGCTGCTTTATGCAACTTTTCAGGATGCTCTGCGTGAGTGCGCCATTGGTATGTCTCCTATCGGGATCTCCACTGCTATATACGTATAGGTGCATAATGCTAGGAAATTCTATATATGTATCTGCAGGTTGCGCCAAGGTGCTTCAGTTCTGCAATATCTTCATCACTGATGCAACACACATGACGCGATACCAGAAGAATGAAATTGTCAAGTACATCCGGACCCGCATTCCAATTTTCATGTCCCAAACCCAACAGCTGCTCCGCAACGTTCTGGGCGTCTTTGTCGGTCTGAGTGTCGACGAGAAGGCCGAGTTGGTGAACTATCTTGTACCTGAAGTGAGTGTGAAATGGCAGATGCAATTATAATGATCAAAATTCAATGCAAAGGGTGCCTGAAAGGGTGCTATGGCACTGTCTACGGTCATTTCTAGAGTTGATTTCGATTAAAATATTACTCTTCTATAGAAAATGTCTATATTATATTTCCCCAGATCGAATCAACCTTATTTGTATTGACCGCTGTGATAGAAGAAATCAAAAACTCATTGGAAATCATGTGTAAAGTAAGTTTCCTTCCTTGTTTCATATTTAACTAGCGACTCATTTAATGCTTTTGCTTAGCAGGACCTAAAATGTTCCCACTTGGATCTGCCGCTGCAGCAGCAGCAGGAGGACGAAGCCATTGTCATGCAGTTGCAGTTTCCCGATGCCGGTGACCCCTCGCCACGTCCTCGTCGCGGCGCACCCGTGGGTCTCACGCTCTACGACAATCTGACGGACAAGCAGAGGCTCAGCTCCGCGGAAAATGATCTCAAGTTTGTGCTCTATATGTACGAAGTGCGGAAAATGCGTGACATCTACGGCCGGATCGTTGCAGCCCTAGAGATAATCAAGGACAAGAAGTGAGTGGAGTGGCTTTGCCCTGGAGTGACCTCTAATGTCACACTTTCTTACAGGAGCACCTACTGTGACATGGACTTTCTCAGCAAGAGCAGTACCATTAACCAAAACCTGGAGCAGCTGATCATGGACATTCCCGCCTACATCTTCATAGTGGAGAACCTCTCGGATCGTCTGGACGACAAGCTGGGCTGGAAGGAGTTCAAGTTCTGCTTCAAGCTGGCCACCAGTCAAATAGTAAGCGCGAATCTCAAAATTTGTAACTAAAAATTCAAAAATTTATATAATCCCAAACAGAATGGCGTAATTGCCAAGTTGCTGGACCACAAGGCTGCGCTGGGTGATGCCATCAGTCAGATTTGCTTACTGGTGCGGAAGCAGGAGTTCACCCAGTCCCTCATCGAGCTGGGCCTACTGGACAACTCCAGTCGCCTGCCGGCCAACTTGAAGGTGGCCGATCACGAAAACAATCTGAATCAGGGCCCGGACAACAAGGAGACAATGTATTTGGACCGGAAACAGTACTACGACTACAAGAGCATCAAGGTACGTGTGCTGCCTAGATCCTTAAAGTTAACACAAAATTTAACACTTCCCCTTCGCCTGCCAGCTGAACCTCATCCGTCATCTCTGCGAGCCACCCATAGCTGCCAATAGCAATCTTTCAAAGAACGCCCTGCGCCTTCTTCACTCCACTCAGCTGGCAGACATGGAGTTCGAGGTGCACACCTATGCACCGACGAAGCCGGATATGGAAGCCACAACGCTGCAGGTGCACAGCTTTAAGGCACACCGCGTAATTGTGGCGGCACGCTGCGAGTGGTTCAAAAAAGCGCTCATGTCCGGCATGCAGGAGTCTATCAACAGGAAGGTAGTCATCACGGACACCTCGCCGGTCATTTTCCGACGGCTGCTGCTGTACCTGTACGGTGCTCCCATTGACCGGACCGTTGGTGCCGAGCAGGTGTGCGAGTTAATGCTCCTGGCAGATCGTTACTCCATCGATGATCTTAAAGTGAGTATACATTTATACATATATATGACGATATACATTTTATATGACGATGATATATTTGTATCGCCACAGGAACTGTGCGAGAACACACTCTACTCCCTGATTGACGAGGACTCTGTGGTCTGCCTGCTGGGCATCGCAGATCGGTATATGGCCACGGCGCTGAAATCCAAGTGTCTCTCCTTTCTCTCGCAACATGCTCAACTGACCAAGTGTGAAATCTTTAAGGAATTGCCCCAAACTCTTCAAGTGAGAAAACTTTGACAACTAACCGAAGTTTAGTAAATAATTAACACTCATTTCTCTCTCTCTCTGGCAGCTAGAGGTAATGGATTTGATACACTGGTTCGGTCGCGTCTCGGAGCCGTGGAACGACAGAGGCTTTAAGCCCAGGAGCAGCTCGCGGCACAGCCTGAAGAGTCCATCGAAGCCGCGCTCCAGATCCCGCAAGTCCTCGCCCTCCTATATGTGACGCCGACAAAGCGCCACCGAACACACGAATGCCAACTTCTTGTGATAACTCTAGAAGACTTCGGAGTCCGGGGACGGGAAATCGGAAATCGGAAATAGGAAATTCGGTATCCAGACGGACGGATAAGTAGTCAGTAAGGGCGGCAAGCTAACATATGTATATCGCGGGGCATTGCAGGAGAGAATCAGTTACAGGAACGAAGAAGCCGGGACTTCGACTCTCATCTCCGCATTGGCGGCGGAATGACTAACACAATATCAAGCCAAATAGAGAAGGGCAAAATGACCTGATTTTAATGAGTTTTATTTAGTTCACTAATAGATATTCATACATACATACATATATGTATACATAGATAGGAATTCGGCGTAAATCTTGCATTCACATTTACATACATATGTAACTCGAATTATGTAATTGATCCACGGGATCCGCAGACAGGCATTGAATTATGACTTTGTACAACTTCGGAGGATAAGATAGGATAAAAAGTGTCAGTAAAGGACATACATAAATGTCTTGCCTGTGTTTGCAAAGTAAACGGAAAGCACTTGAGAATAGATCATCGCATTGCATCGGCCACGAAAGCAGTTCATCATCATATCTGTATATACATAAGCTAGTAGGACTCTTTACAATTATATGTATGTACCTTCATTTTCTGAGATAGACCCCACAAACCAAAATCCCAACACCCTTAGTTCCGACGATCAGTAGCTAGAATTTAGTCATTTTGAAGAGCCTAAGGAATCGATTGTTTTGTACTTGGAGGACAAGGTCTCGCAAGGACTATGTATTAGCTGAGTAACCGAAACTAATCTGTGTATTTTGCGACATATACACATGTCAAATGGAATTAACATTAGACTTTATTAACAGCAGCAAACACACATTTATGCTCACGTAATGAAATGTAAGTTCGGTGCGGATTTTACATAAGTAGCAACAGCATCTTTTTTTCATCAAATTCGAGACAGTATAAATTTAAAGCAAGGAACAGAAAAACAAAAATATATATGTACAAACATTATGTGTATATTATTATATTATTATACTAATTCAATACATTTCTTGTTGTCTTTTTAAAGCGAATCAGATCTTTTATTATACCAATTATTACCGATAATAAAGAGCATGTATGTATGTACACAAGTGAACGAGAGTGCATTTGAAATTCGTGGTTTATGTGAAGGACTTTGGCCAACGGATTGAAGTTGGCCAAAAGCTCGCGGGCACGCTAACAGCGAATGAATCCGACCGTGAGCAGCGAGTGCCATAGAGGTGGACCAATAGACAGCTATCGCGAAATCTCTTGGCCTATCGCTCTGCTCTGCTCAACGCCCCATCCGATTCCTGGCCCTCTCGCGAGTCGCGACTTCCAGCCAAGTGAACGATACCGAAAACTTTGCGCTCTCTTCAGCCCTTCGGCGCCACTCGTCTCCATTCGGTGCGTTCGTCGGCGTCTCTCCGCCTTGGACGGCGACGGCTGGCACAGGAAAATCCATTTTCCACTTTTCCGTGTGCGGCGGACGTCCTTGTCGTGCGTGCGTCGGTTGCTCGCGCTGACGGTGTTTTCAAGGAGCATAGAGGCAACATGGAAGCATAAAAGGAGAAAAGAATAACAAAAAGCCATTAGAATCCGTAGCTGGTACTAGGGGTACATTTTCAAAGTCGCAGAAATCGATATTGAATGAAACAAATATCCGCGAGCTGGCTCTCAAAGTGCATTCGCGTCTTCATTGCGTTCAAAGTGCGATTTTTTCCTAGTTTTTCCTACACATTTTTGTGCGAGTGCTGTGCAACGAAAAGGAATACGTAGAATCGTCTTCTTTTTTTTCGCTTCCTTCCATTTTTTTTTTCCTTTTTTTTCCCCTTTTTTTTGTCAAAATTCGCGAGAGTCCCCGAAGGAGAAGAAGGCCAACATAGAAACGAGGCGAAAGGAACGGAGCAGCGGAACGGCAGCGCAATAAGGTAGCAAAAAAGTATTTTGTTTGTGTGCGAAAGCGAGTCCTGTTGGTTATGTTAACATTGACAGTGAAAGTGAAAACGAAAATGAGCTTGAGAATGAGAATGGAAATGGAAATGAAAACGAAAATGGAAATGGAAATGAAAACGAAAATGCTGGGATGTCGGCGATAAGCGTGTCTGTTATTGGTAAATGTACAAAATGTGTGTTTTGGCCCAATCGCGAGCAAAAATAATTCATTTTCCCCTGACCCAGACGATGCGTGCATGTGTACATGTGTGTGTGTGTGTGTTGAGTGTGACCCAACCAGCCAATGTGCCAGTGTGTGCACACAAATATACAATATGGTGGGACAGGGAGAGAGAGAGGAGCAGAGCAAAGGAAAGCAGTGCGGAGCAGAGATCCGGGGGAAGTTGCGAACCAGCTGCTTGTCGACGTAAATATTTAATTGCCCAGTGGATGTATACACACAGTTGTATAAAAATACGAAAAATCTGTACATAATTCCAGCCAGCGGCCAAGCAAGTGAATTGTTTATATTGTTTATTATTTCGTACGAATTTCACGGCACCCACTCGCAGACAGCAGTGCAGGCGTGAGCAGCGCTCGCATGTATTATATGTATGTTTGTATGTGTAAATGTAACGTTGCGTTGCGTGCCAGGGGAGACCGTATCCAGGACCAGGCGGAGTACAACAAAATAATAGCGATTGCCAAGTAAAACTTGTAACTGGACGATGACAGGTCCTTGCTAGGACATAATCCCCACCCACATTAACTCCGAACTGAGCAGTGGAACACATATCTACATATGTACATATGTATGTATGTGTACATGTGTGCTAAAAAATTGTTTTGCGCAAACTTGTCTGCCTTTCGCCAGCACCAAACGGATGTTGTTGTTGTTCTGTTTGTTGATACCATTCTTGTTGTTGCTGTTTTTTTTTTTTTTTTTTTTGCGTTTACACACAGGCACACGAAGTCATCATCAATTACATCCCTCCCCCGCAGTAAAAGCGGCGAAGCCTCGGCGTAGTGTGCGCTATCTGCTGCGCCTATCGAAGCTTTTTGTTGCTCCTGCTCTCTTCTCGCTGGCTGTGTGCGTGCCAGCTCTCACCCACACGCACACACACACACACACACGCACACGAGCGGCCCGCCTAGGCACAGTTTCTGTTTTTCTGTTCCTGCTGTTGCGGCCGATACTGTACCATTTAGTTTATTGGCCTGTATTCCTTTGCACATGTACCAAACCCGCCACATCTGCGTCAGTCGGCGATCAACTAGGGGAGCCTTATTTATTTGGCTTTCGAAGGGTCAGTTCCGTGCCATCTGCTCCCATAGCTTTTCCCTTATATTTTGATGGTTGGAGGAGAATGGGCGATCGCTTAAGATGGCTGGAAAGAACCTCATTTAATCGGGTTTAATTTGGTCATATTGATCATCATCATCAAAGCATATCTAATATAACAAACTAAATAAGTATAGCAATCAGGTGCGTGTCATAATTCCTAGTATTATAAGGTGCATGGTCATAACTCTCTCTCCTTTATTTAGGAAAAATGTATCAAGCCGCTTTTTTTTTGGGAATAAGCAGTAGGAAATTGGATTGAAAATGGGAGTAGAATTGAAGAACTGGGTTTCAGTTTTAACCGCTTATAAGATCATTTTGACAATATTTTGTATTCTCAATTAAAATTCCATTATGCTTATACATTTTAGCTGTAGCTTTAAATTGAAAAGATTCTTATTCATACTCCTGTAACTCCTATATTTTACACAACTAGTTGTGGGCTCCATTTACCTGAGGAGAGGCTTCTTTTCCGCACATCTCTCGCTGCCCCTCAACGTCTCTCATAGTCTTCCCACTCGGATCGACAACAGAATATTGTTTATCTTTACTTTGTAGGCACGTGAAGCATTTCTTTGCAGATTCTTAGACGTGTGAGGAGAGAGAATCGTCAGCGCCCCCAGACACAAACAGCACTCACTCGATTTTATAGAATTACTTAGGAGTGTTTCTCTTGTAATTTTTTGTAAATTAAGGGATCGCTTGCTATCTTATTCCACTATATCGAATGGGCATTGTAATTTTGACAGAGCCGTGTAGGATCAACACGGACCGACATCTAAAATAACATTTAATATACATATATATCGCGGCAATGCCAAATAATGTTTATTGTGGGAGAGATATGAGATTCTAAAAATGATAAATGAACTACGAAAAATGCCAAATGGACTCGTCGGCTGCCATTTCCTATTGGCCAAATATGTTTGATGGTCGACAACAAGCTTAAATAGCGGCCAAATACGAAAAAGTACACACAAACAATTGGCCCGACTAGTCAGTCAGTCATAACCATTCCGAACGTACATATGGCTTTGGGCTTTCGGGAGATGAGGAAGTGTTGGCGCTCCCAGCGTACACTGCACATTGTTATTTTCGCATTTACGGCGCAATTACTCAGTCAGATCGTGATCGAGGTCCGCTGGGCGACTGCCTTCAGTGTATATGGTACAGACATGGTCACTGAAACAGTGGATCTCCGTGAGGGTAGTTTCCTCATCATAAATTGCTCAGTATCTTCTGTGTTTTCCTTTTTTGTTTTTTCCTATATATACTATAGAATTTGTATATATTTAAACAGTTGTGCAGATCAAAGTTAAACCTTCTCTCATACAACCACGAAAATGATAATCCCGTTCTTGAATGGCTTGTATCCAGTGAAAATACGGGACACACTGCTTTGGGGGATGCAGCAAAGGATCCAAAGAGTTTTTTGGGGGTGGCTTTCAGCAAAATGACTTTCGTAGGTGATTCCAACGTCATTGCTATGCTCTAGGTTCCGCCTTTCCCGGAGGAGGATGTGCCCCCCCCCCCCCCCCC
>VNJN01007186.1:0-21723 GCA_008042485.1 Drosophila mayri | reverse complement strand
TTTCCCGGGGGGGGGGGGCCCCCCCCCCCCCCCCAGACGTGTCTGTACGGCAGGCAGCCCACCCTAGAAGAATAAGGTGGGTTGCGTCAGTTGTTTCGGTGGCCTTGACCAAAGTAATGTGTGGGAAGATTAAACCCTCAACGAAACGTAAACAATGTGGCATCTTAAAGTAATCCTTTAAGAAAGCCTCCTGCTTAAGGCAACTCGAGAGCAAAGCCCAGCGTAATCGCATCAACTGCGCCGTGCGCACTGCACTGCACGGCACGGTAATCAATATCAATGCAAAGATAAGCCCTGCGACTACAGCCACTCCATGTCCGTAGGCTTCTTCACGGGCTAAATGTGCTGTTCAGAGTCGATTTGCATAGCATTGGATGTGCATCGCATCCCAGAAAGACAGCAGCCGCTCTTGTTGCTGGTCAAGTACTCGCCTCGAGGTATGCAGCAGATTTTTTGTACTTGCAACCGGATGTATTGCAGCCGCGGTAGTAATGGGGTTAATAGGGCCAGGATGGATGGGGTGAAAGTGAAAAATAAAACCATTATTGGCAGTGGAAAACTTTAGCAAAGAGTGCGCACCTATGACATTATTATATATATATAAATACATATATTATGTGCGAAAAAATGTGAGGAGGACATAACCGATGCGAAGCAAATTAATAAACTTCTGATAACTGGGCAAGTGTGTGAACAAAAAAGCTAGAGGCAGCCAACAACGAGGCGAGCAGGAAACCTCCCTCGCAAACGGAAACTCATTTGCCAACAGTTTGAAACCAACTTCCGGCCCAGTAACGACGACAACGACAAGGGCAGCGCCTGCGACAAATGCACGACAAAAGTCACATTTAAAAGGGGGCGAATATGGGGATGTTACAGGGGCCGAGGGACGAAGAATACATATATATATATATATGTATATGTATACGTATCTGAAACTTAAACAAATTCATTGCTACTTAGCAAATTAAAAAAAAACAAACGATGGCCAACAGTTAAATTTATTTATGCTTCCCTAGCTTTGCATTGATTTTTAAATAAATCTCCCCTCTTTATGGCTAATATATACATACATATGTATATGTATTATAAATAATCATCCTAAGGCGTACGCCCAGGGACATGATAAAGCATTCGCCAAGTACTAATTAGAGTGCATGTCTTACATAATTAAATTAAATCCTTTTTAATTTGCAAGAAGAAAAAAGTCTTCACCTACAATGCCAATGCAATTGAATGAATTGATTGATGGATGGTGCGGAGAGAGGAGGAGTGCATTATTGATTATATTACTTACTTGATCTTAGGCATTTATAACACATAAATTTATATTATCAAGGAATTATTTCAAAATTTTAATTCATGTTTTAGGGATCTCTCTTTTCTTTATTTTAAATATTTTGAGATTTTAGGTTTATAGTTAGTGTGTTTTATAAGTTTATCTCCTCAATATTGCTTCCAACTTTATGCTCTAGAAAAAGAAATTTTAATCCAAATTGCTTTATATTTGCATAGCATATTCTTTGCTTATTTAAACTAGTTGAATTAGCTTGTATATATATTAGACTCCGATGCCTGGTGACTGATTAAACCCCCCATATGCTAAATGTTTCCTGAAATATGGTACTTGAGTTGATAAAAAGAATCAGCCAACATTCGAATTTCGCTTGAAAACCCTTTGGCTTTGCTTTTATTTCTGTGTTACCCACTGGCCGTATGCTGTTCGCCCAGCTCAGCTCATCCCCATCATCATGGAATCAATGCCACGTGAATATGTCGTCGTAGTTAAATAGCTGGCTACCTTCCTTCCATTTACCCTCTCCTATCAGCGAGCGTGGGTGTGCGGGTGTGGGTGTGATATATGACTGTATTGTACATGTAGATTGGGCCCTGCTGAGTGGGAGTGGAAGTGGGTGGGGTTCCGAGCCACTCTGGCTGCATTGGGAGCGCTTTTTTTTTAAGTTTATATCGGATTACGGGCAAATAGTTCCATCAATCATCCTTCATGTTGATTGTAAAATTAGCTTTTACCTCGGAACGTAGCATTGCTGGTTAGTTTTCATTTTAATGAGCGCTTCCCTGAAACTTATTAAGCCCCATATTGGTGTCATTGCGAATGCAGGTGGGAGCACCATTCCCGTTTCTTATTTTTTTCTTTTTTTTTCATCCAAATGCTAAAGGACGCGAGCCAGTAAACCTGGCACATTGAAGTAGCACGCAAGCGGCGCCTTCACGGGAATGGAGCGTGGGAGTTCCTAGTTTCCTAGGAGCCTAAGAACCTTTGAGGAAAAGAGCGCAAGGTTGATGCAGAGAAAGTGTGTTAATGTCAAAATGGTTACACAAGCTCGCGGTGGGCACGCACAAACAAATAACAAAAAAAAAAACACGCATATATAAACTTTGACATAAACTATTTTCTGTCCAAAATTTGTTTGGTCGGAAAGGGATTCCCTTGCATGTAAAGGCTTCATATGGCATGGACAGGAAATAAATTTGGCAGAATTGCGTAAAGCCTTGGCCGGGCTAACAAGGGTTTTTTTTTATATTTAATGTGAAACAGAAAGATCTTAAAAGAGATTAATTTGTTTATAATGTTAGGTAGTTGTACTTACTTATTTTGATTTAATAAAACATAATTAATTGTTCTATTATCTATTGCAGATTTTAACTTGTACACATGACCTCCAAGGAGCCAGCTTCAGTCGGTGGTCATGGCAACTGGTTATATATGTTCAAGGAAAACGAAGGAGTTCCTCTCAGCTTAAACAAGAGTTCTGCATCCTCCTGAAAGTGGTTTAACCCCAGGAGATAGAACCAAGTGGGAGTCAATCATGAAACATTGTAAGTTTCCATTAAATAATAATAAAAACAACTATAAAACAGAGTTTTGCATTTCATAGAACTTACAAAATGATTTACAATTCTCAATAATTACACTCTTTCTTTAGTTTTTAATCGATTATTATTTTTGTGCTTCGCAGCAAATATTTCCATACACAAGGACATGATGGAATTCGGATAACTGATAGCAAACGACACGAAATTAGAGAAGAAATTATTCTTTAAGCGGCTGAAAAAGCGCATTAAAAATCATGAAACAAAGAAATATTGACATCCAGGCAACGAAACCACGTAAATGATATCACACTTTCGAACGCAGCGACTCTGAAGCTCTTCTAGGACCCCATTCCCCTCCCCTACTATACACGGAATATAGCCAGAAAGAGGAGCAGGCCGATAGGGCCCAGAGAGGCAGCGAAGTCGCAACTCTTGCGGGCACGGCGGCCATGGAACCGCCCGGCGGAGTGCCGCCGGATAGGGATAGGCAGCTAGTGCTGAGGAATCCCTCGTCGGCTCTCGTTCCCGTGGTTGTTTCCGCTCCGGTTGCCTCCGGTCCAACTACGGCAGCTGCTCCCAATCCAACGCCGCAGCAGCAGCCGCCGCCGCCGCTGTCGTCCGTGCAGTATGCCAAGCCAACAAGTCTTAATCTTCAGCCGCATACCGTGCTCCAGGCAATGCAACAGTTGTCACCATCGGCCGCCGGCAACAACAATGCCTCTGCAGCCGCAGCAGGGACGACAGCCGCCACGAGCAGCAGCAGCGGGAATGCCAACAGTGGCAACAGTCCCGCCCTGGCGTCCACCGCCACGGCCATATCCGCCACAACGCAGGCGGCGACGGCCTTTAGCGGCAGTTCCGTTGGTCACCATCACTTGCAGCACCACCAGCATCCCCAGCATTCGCATCCTCAGCATCCCCAACAGTCCCACGCAGTAGCTGGTGGGACTGCCACTGCACCAAACACTGCGTCACTACATCAGCATCACGGCTCCATATCCGGAACTGGAACTGGCGGTGGTCTCATCGGCCCCGGTGGGGGCAGTGGCAATCAACAGCAGACCATTGAGAAGCTGTCGCGTCCCATGGCCTTTGATAAGGTGAGTAAGGCATCCGGATTGATATGTATATATAGGTTATATTTATTAAATAACAATTTAATACCAACTTTTGCATACACATCGCTATAATCTATAAATCTTCCCACTATTTTTAATCTAGATGGAAATGTTGGTGCGTGAGATGCAGGATCAGGAGCACGGCGTTCCCGTGCGGCAGCAGAAAATGTTCCTGACCTCCATACCTTATGCGTTTATGGGTATGTTTGCTATACACTCCGGCTTTTCATTTATCAAGTAATACATTTTCCCCTTGCCTTAGGATACGATCTGATCGAGTGGCTGATGGATCGCCTGCAGATCGAGGAGTCGGAGGCCCTTAATATAGCCAACCAGCTGTGCCTGCACGGCTACTTCTTTCCGGTAAACGACTCAAAGACGCTGACCGTGAAGGACGACTCGTCGCTGTACCGTTTCCAGACCCCCTACTACTGGCCATGGCAGCACAAGGCGCCGGACAATGTGGAGTATGCCATCTACTTGGCCAAGCGATCGCTACGCAACAAGCAGCGGCACGCGCTGGAGGACTACGAGGCAGAAGCTTTGGCCTCGCTGCACAAGAACCTCAAAGGCAAGTGGGACTTCATCTCGATGCAGGCCGAGGAGCAGGTGCGCCTGGCCAAGGAGCGCAAGAAGGGTGACAAGATTGTTGGGGACTCGCAGGAGCGAGCCTACTGGCGTGTCCACCGTCCACCGCCTGGCCAGTTCACACCGCTGGAGCCCTGTCCAGTGCCGTCGCGCGACCGACAGGGCCTCAAGCCGAACAAAAAAAAGACTGTCGAGGATATGCAGCGCGACGTTGACTATCTGGGCAAATCGCTTAACCGGACGCGTATGAAGATGTCGCAGGCCTGCGAGTCGCTTGTCTGCTACTCGGAAACCTTCACCGAGTATGACTTCTTCCTGCAGCCGGCCCTGCCCTCAAATCCCTGGGTCACCGAGGACGTGGCCTTCTGGCAGCTGAACAACACCTTTGTGGAGATACCCACTGAGAAGAGGGTCAAGCGCTGGGCGATCTCGATCGAGGAGCTCGTGTCGGACCCGACGGGTCTGCAGGAGTTTACAGGATTCCTAGAAAAGGAGTACTCGCACGAGAACATACGCTTCTGGATAGCCGTCAACCGTCTACGCCGTTCCGCTCACTCCCAGGTGGCGCGAAAAGTCAACGAAATCTACGAGTAAGTAACGGAATGTCAGTCTGCCAGGCAGACATTCAATTCTCACCCCACCTTCCCTTGCAGAGAGTTTCTAAAGCCGGGAGCGCCCTGTGAAATTAACATCGACGGCAAGACGATGGAGAGCGTTCTGCGCGGCTTGAAGAACCCCTCGCGCTTCACCTTCGACTCGGCGTCCGAGCACATATACATGCTGCTGCTGAAGAAGGACTGCTATCCGCGATTCATCCGGTCGGAGCACTACAAGCGCCTGCTGGACACCGGCATTCAGCCGTCGTACAAGAAGCGTTTCTTCAACTTTGGCGGCGTGAGCGGAGCCAAGAAGAAGATGACAGCTGCGTTGTCCAGCCAGCCCAATCTAGGCGATGCGGCTAAGGGATCTTCCGGTGGCGGCGGCTCCGGCAGCTGCTCCATGATGCAGGCCCCGCCGCCCGGTAATTTGGCACGACGCCGAGGCAGCGATCGCAGTCTGACCGGCTCGGCCCACGAGCTGGCCGTAATTGGAGTGAATAAGGATGCCGGCTCCAAGGTACCGCACTCTCATTCCCAGAGTAATCTCAGCGAAATTCCATTTAGGTAAGTTGAACAAAAAAAAAAAAACAGAACAGCACAGAACAGAATAGAGGAGCGGGTGTATGACGATGAGTGTGTTCAGCTCTCTATGCAAAAAGGCGCGTGCGTTCGTTTCAAAATATATGATTTAAGAGCGAGCTAATATTTCTGATTTTTCGCAGTATTTGATATAATTTTTTGCCTGAATTGAAACTGAGAAAAGCAAATGCTTCATCATTTTCATTTTGGTAAACGCAAATCAAGCTTTTCGTTTGCATAAATATGATTTCTTTGACCATGCGCACGACCTTACCGATACGACAACATCCTGATTACCCTCAACCTGAACCTCAACATCAACCAGAAGCTCTACTTTAATCTGAACCTGATCCTAAACCTCAACTCGAACTTGAATTGAATCGCATCTTTTGAACAATTAATATACATACTAAAACAATTGATTATATACCATATGCCACATATATTATATGTACGTCACACACATGCACTGCAGTAGCGATTCGATTTATCGGGGCGATATGCCACAGCGCCACATGGCGATCATGGATATTGGGATATATGCGGCCTACGGGAATCGCGAAAGTAGTTTGCAGGCAGTTCCGTAAGACATCTTTATTCATTCCGGTTTTGCGTCTCGCATATGCCACCTTGTATCAAAAATATTACCAACCCAAAAAATATTTCCAACTATTTCCAAACCGTACAACTAGTTACCTTCTCGTTTTTTATATCGTTCGACCTGTGCCCTTAGACCCATCCAACCTCACTCTGTCCAAAACGCATTTCTTTTCAATTATATACATACATATTTTCTCTCTCTGTGTCGCCTGTTCCAGCCATTTGTTTCAGACACCTCGGGGGGCTAACACCAATCTACATAAAAGTTAGAGAACAGGAGGGTTTCATTTGTTAGTTTCCCTAAAAACTAATTACGATTTAAATTATTTATAATTTATTTTATATTTTAAATAACTACTAAGATCCGGTTATCCGTCTTAATGCTCAAGTGACCGAAAGAGCATTAAAAATAAATATGTGCATTTTTGGCGTTAGCTTATGTTTATGTTTTGTTACTTCGTGACACTCGAGAAACCCAAAATGTAATTATAATTATTATATTAATAGTGAGCCAAGAAACCAGATTCCATTTAAAAAAAATAAGATTTATTTTGTTGCTAGCAAAAATATTGCCCAAGTGTCCTGGTGTTAGCTTAATTATAAGCTTTTGGGGGAATAGGCGACATGCGATTCTTGTGTACATTTTTACCTGTTGTAAAACTTCACCGCCAACTGACTGCCTTTGTTACTCCCCCGGTTCTTGTAGAGCTACCTCGTGAGTGTGCTTAATTCGTGCAGATTTATTTGAAGCCTACCATCTAGTAGAAATCTCTGTGCAGGTGGTCTGTCCGTTCCTGGTTCTAGGCCAAACACAAAAGCTATTTTTGTTGCCTTCTTAAGCCAAAGACCGTAATTTAAAGATACCATTTTATGGATCTCCCTACTCTAAAATCTGTATAAATTATTCCTTTTATCTAAATGTGCTAGTGCTAGTGCCTAGGTGTAGCCTTCTCACGAATCAAGTCCCACGTAGTACGTACGTAGCTCTAGAGTCGGATGTCTCGATTATAGCATTTCTCCCAATAGCTATTTCACTGTCATGTCCCAGCCAAGTGCAGTATACGCTTGTATTGCCCTCGGCTCCTGGGTTCTATATTATCCCAAATGTCACTGCTGTGACTCTGTGTTTTTGCCTCGCTTGCTTCTTCAACTGTCTCCGAAAATATGGTTTCGATCTTTCCTATATGCTCGAATGTTGTTGCTGTTGTTATATTGTGTGTTCTGTAAATCTTTCGACAAAACAAAAAAAAATTTAATAAATTAAATTAACAAAAAAAAAAGAGACTGTTGACTGTTCGTTCGTTTCCGATGCGCCTTTTCCCCCTCCCGTTGCCAGTGTACATACGCTTATATGTAAGTCTAAATGTTAAACACCAGCATTCCTTCTTAACCACTGTCTAAGTGTGAACTATTTTCTTCATTATTCATGGGAGGCTGCCATTATATATCCCTTACTTTCTGCCATAGAGAAACGCCAAAGACGAAGTCCACCGTTCTGGAGACAGCAGAGTCCACCTCGTCATCGACCGCCTTGGTGCTGGCCAGCAGCGCTGTCTGTCCCTGGGACGAGCCAGCCGAGCCCACAGTGCCGGCGGCCCAGGTGAAGCTATCCGTGTGCCCCTGGGAGCTGGACAGTGTACCAGATCCGCCATCCGCGGCAACCACGGCAGCGGTAACATCGGGCCCGTCGAAGATCTCGTGTTCCGCCGCACAGCCGCTGCGGTTAAACAGGTAAATGGGGCACAAAACGAGTGCATTGAGTCCAGATACAATAATAATCTATTCTCGCAGCACTTCCTCGGACAACAGCGACGTCAACGACCGTCTGCAGAGGAATCTGGGCATCCGCCACCAGAACACTGTGGACAGCGGCGAGGCAAGCATAAAGCGTCTAGTTCCCAGCTTCACAGAGCAGCGCCGGGCGTCGGTATCATTTACTCCTAGGTATAGCGCACATATACATACATACATATCTACCAGATAGTTTACCGAATCCCTCTAACTTTTATTTATTTCTGGCCAGCCGTACTCCGGATTTCCCATTGGGGCGCACTCCAACGACCACATCCTCCTCGCCGACCGTGGTCAGCCAGAGCGTGAGCGTGGCCAGCAATTCC
Source organism: Drosophila mayri (assembly GCA_008042485.1). Classification (NCBI taxonomy): domain Eukaryota; kingdom Metazoa; phylum Arthropoda; class Insecta; order Diptera; family Drosophilidae; genus Drosophila; species Drosophila mayri. The sequence continues at coordinate 13,284 of VNJN01007186.1, read as the reverse complement.
ACTCCACTGCAGGCTCGTAGCGCCTGTGGCAGCGGCAGCGTCATTGCCAAGGATCCGCCATCCGGCTCGGATGTGGACCCTGTAGAGTTTGAGGAGGAGCTCAATAAGTTGTCTTTGGGCGAACGAAATAGCGAGTCTTCGGCGTCGGAGCTGCCGCTCGTTGTAGTACCCACCCCCACGCATACCCCGCCGCCCATAACCAAGATAACGCCACCGCCGGGAGAGGGAAGCAGCAGCAGCAGCAGTCAGGTGGGCTCAGTTGCAAATTGCCTGGAAGCAGAGGAGTCTGCAGAGGCCGGCTCCACGCCACCGCAGGAGGCCCAGGCAACTGGGACTTTGGTCAAGGAGGTGCAGATCGAGTTGATCGAGTCGCAAGCGTATGAACCTGGACGCGGTGTCCATGCAGAGGAAGCAGCACCAGCAGCAGCAGCTAGTCCGCCCACCATCAAAGTCCTGGAGCTAGAGGCAATTACTCCGGTATTTTGTGAGCCCGGTGATCCGAGCCAGGAACCAAAGACAGAGACAACCACCGAGGAACCCCTGTTGGCTGACGAAACAGAAAGAGACGTCGTCGTTGCAGCCGCCGAGGGGCGAAGGGGCGAGATTGAGCCGGTTTTAGAGGAGCTTTCACCTACCACCGACGAGTACCAGGAGGGACTGCAGTTCGGCAGCGATACCAAGGACGTAATCGATGACTACGACAGCATAGATGCCGACCTACAGCTCGGCTACATACCGCCAGCACCCACCCCAGCTCCCTCCATGGCGCCCCTGGCCGAGTTGGACGTGGACACGGTGGACGATGAGCCCTGCGATTCCGGCAAAGAACCAGTGGCGTCCGCTACGGCAACGCCCACATCCAGCAACGAAGAGGCGCGCAAGCGCCGCAAGAAACGAAACTCAGAGGGAAAGAAGCTGGGCGGCTCGCAGGACGACAAGGAAAAGGATAAGGACAAGGCCGGCGGAAGCAGCATCGGTGCCGCCGATCACAATGCGGTGTGTCCCTGGGAAGACGAGTCAGTATAAGCATTGAGTTTGTCCCCTAATTCTAGCTAACCCCAGGTCACTTCTCCCACTCTCCACAGGAACGTGAGCACCAACGACGGCACCTTTGTGAAGACATACGCCACACTGGGATACTTATGAATAAAACCAAATCTGTTCAAAACGGTGGTCAACAAGTTGCTGAAAAGGAAGTCATACAAGAAGTAGGGCCTGGGTAGCTAAGTCTATTCCGCGGACGCGGAGTATCTATTATAGTGCGTGCTTGCATGCGAGCATATATTACATAAGTGTAAGTAATTCAATAATTGAGTGTATATGTAAAAGTTAAAGCTTCTCATGTTCTTGAAACTACACAACCACAGCCACAACCACAACCACAACCATAACCACAACCACAGAACAGAACAAAAGCAAAGCCCGGCAAAAGGCGTTCATTGCTGAAAATTCGAATAATAAATGAATGAAATGGCTACAGAAATTAAATACTTTATCTACAAGCATAACTAATATACAAACCAAAGGAGAGTGGCCAGGATATGACAGAAGTGAACGTAATATGTGGACGCAGGCGGCCGCTTTCTGATCAGTTGTAAAAAATGGAGCTTAGACACACGGAGACAGAACTATTTAATGTATACAATGTATATGACGTTTTAAGCATGATTTATCACAAGCCCTATAGCCCTGTCCTATGTTCAAGTTATGTATTCGTAGTAGCCTCGTAGATCAGCAGTAAAGAGCCCCAAAATGTGTAGGGATCGTCAGGATTGTTATTGAAATTTTTGTTTTATATTTTTTAACTGTGCCTTTAGCTAGAAATACCTGCGATTGGCTGAATTAAGAAATATACTTTTATTATATTAAACACTCCGTGCCCAGATCCCAGATTTGTTAATTGATCTTGATATATAAAGTAGGAGTACGAACCGTTATACCGCACAAATTGAACTGAATTTCAGACTAAAGTAAAAAATAAAGCAAAAAGCTCTTATCCTGTTATCTTTAACGATCCAAATGCACAAGTGGCTGCGCAAGCATTCTCTAGATTGAGCTAACTATTATTATACTTTATTATTATTATTGTTTAAACCAGAAACCCAATGGAAAGCAGTTTCATTTCCCGCGCACATGAAGCAACTCACGAGCCCCAAACATATGTGCAGGGAAAATGAAACTACTACGTCCTAGGGGTTTACCTTTAAATTGAATTCTAATTCAAAGCACAGAACAACTAGCAACTAGCTACGATTTTTTTTCTGCGCAAATCTAGGGGCTGTTTTTAATTTTAATTTTAATTGTAGGCAAGTTTAGGGATATTTCCTGTTGTACGTTTGCGCAATTACTTGTGACTTTTAAATAGTAGTACATAGTCTTTCTCTAAACTCTAAATTCTAAACTCTCCACTCTCAACTCTATGTGACTAGACAAACAATCGCAGAAATCGAGCTATGCTGTATAACATTTAAAGAGGAAAGGAGATAATGAAAGCCCACATCTATTGATCTATCGATCCAACGGAGATCCTTGAGATCAAGTAACTGTTCCATTCAATTGGAGAGACACGTACATAAGCCACAAACACCGACCGATAAAGCAAATCAAATTCAAATGAAATCCTGGTTGTTCGCGACTAATACCTTTCTACGAATCGAATCGATGGAAAATTACTTATCAAAAAACCAAACAAAACAAAACTATTAGATCTAAGAATCTAAGAATATTTATATTTTCATTGTGCATACGAGTATGAATTAGCTATTTACTGTCGAAGCCCGTTTTGCTGGTAAACAATCTTTTTATGGGATATCGATATCTGCATTATCTTTGTGCTTTCTATATGCTGTAATACATTTTTCAACTACTTCAATTAATAAACAAAAAAACCAAAAGAACTAACGAGCTAAATAACTAAAATGCTAAAAACTATAAACTATAAAAAACTATAAACTGTAAACAATACAAAATGTACCAAAGTTCGATTCAGAAACCTAAGCAAATCAAAGTAAAGTAAATGTTGGGTAGCTAAGATATCCTACGACGAAGGGAAAACGAACACAGAACGAGGACGAAGGACGAAGGATGAAGGGGTAGCAGTACATACATAGAGATAGACACGATGTGCCATTTTAGGGGCGTGCGTACAAAATGTGTACATGAAACCACCGTTAACTTTGCTTAATGCGAGCCGAGCAATTAAAAAGTATAAAATCAGCAGCGTCAGCATCAGCAGCAATAGTTCCAAATTGTTGTCAAAAAAAAATATAATAATAATAAATAAATAAATAAAAAAAGAAGGAAGAAGGGAAGATGAAAAATAATGAAAGTAAATATGAATAATAATAATAGCAGCTTTTAGAACAACACCAATGAAGTTGTAGTAATGCAAAAGGAAAATTGTATTGTTGTTTTTTATGTACATTTACTTTTTTGTATTACAAATTGTTGTAAGTCAAATATGCCAAACAAAAATAGTTTACTAAGCGTTTACAAACAAAACTTAAAGTACAGGCAAGATATGAATTACTTTAAAACATAACAAATGGCAAGAACAAGTTCCGAATGTTTCTGGAGTAGTCAGAGTCGGTCGAAGAAGGATATATCTTTTAATGGGCTTAACCTATGCTAAGTGTATCCAGGCATATTTATAGTGTGCGCTTGCCTAGACAAGGATCTTAATATCTGATAGATACAAAAGCAGGGCGGCTGGGCAGGGAGATTGCACGACTTCAGCTCACTGTTTCCCCGGCACTCAAAGAAGCCACCAACATTACCCATTGATTTTCCTTATACTTATTAACTGATTTAACATTAATTTTTAAAAATTTGCTAGATTTGGGATGGGAAAATCGATGGCTACGCTACATTTCCCTTTATCCTTGTGGCAGTGCATTTATGGCAAGACCGACTATTTAGAGGAAAAGAATAACTAGCAGGACTTTTCGGCAGTAATTTCCCATTGTTCCGACCTCAGATATTAACAATATATATACTATGATTGTTCTTTGAGTGCCGGGTGATAATAAAAGTAGAGGAGAAAATACCTTAGGGGACAAAGAAGGAAGGAAGGAAGGAGTTGCTGCCGCCACAATGCCATTTTGATAAAACAACAACAAAGGGGGGAGGGGGAAGGAATACAAGCCCACTTGTGTCTGTTTAATAAAACATAAAAAACAAAAACAGAAGAATATGTACACTACATCACACGAACGAACGAACGAACGAACGGTGAGTAGCATTGCCCTACAAATATTTACTTTAATTTCTGAATAATTAGTGCTAATATCACTGATTAGAGAACAGGAATGCGCAAAACAATATGCTTATACCTAAGATTCCAGAGCTTTTAGTAAACGCCATGTAAATTCTGGGTCATGAATACAACAAACAAAAATAAAATAAAAAAAAAAAAATTATAAAATAATTAAAAAACAAAAAAAAAAAGAACAGTTGAGAAAAGTGAGGCGTTTGTTATTATGTATGCATGTATCTAAGTCATTAACTAATGATGGCAGGGTGTGGTTAAGAATATATATATATATATATATATATACAAGAATATATATAATTATGTATATTTACTGATTGTTATAGCAAATTTAGTATTTAAACAAATTACTGCAGAATAAATCATTGTTTGTCTATTTATTATGCCATTAAAAATATAAGTGTATACAGCTTATACTATAAAAAGTGTTAAAAACATGGATTATTTTGAGAAAACTCGAAAAACAAAATGAATATACAACAAGAAGAATGTTAGTCAGTAAACAAAAATCAAATGTAAAACAATTTAATGTAGACTGTACTAAAAATTCAAAGAAAATTGAATATCAACACTCCATCACGCAGATAACTAAGGGGAGTTCGCAAATTGCATAGAAGTTGATGGACAAATTATTTGCACAGTGCAGAAAAACGTGTTATAAACTTATTATTATACTATACAAGAAATATATTATTGAATTATGCTGATAAAATTAAAAAAAAAAAAAAAAAACAACCCATAAAAGTATGTATAAAATTCAAATACAAAATGATTTAAATGAAGTACAATAAATATTCAAGTGACGAACATGTACAAGGGGCACTTCTCTTTATTTTCTTCTCTGAAGCAAAAATTTGGCTAATTTTTTATTCCATTTATAATTCTTAGTTGGGATCAACGTTATATTTAATATTTAATATTTAAATATTATCCGCCATAATATTAATAATATTTTACAGATATTTAAGTATTTTTATTATATTTAAATAGTCAAAAATTTCTGCAAACTTTTACAACCTGCTGCTGATCCAAGTTCTAAAAGTTGTTGCCACCCTTGGGTTTGGTCTCAATGACTTTGAAGTCAAGCCCTTCGTTGATCTCTTGCGGAGCCAGCTGTGCTCCGTCTTCGTCCTGGGCGGTGGTCCTGAAGTAGACGTCCACAATGGCGTTGGCCTTCTCTTGCAGCACCCCCTGCATGTGATGTTGCAGCTTTTCTAGCTTGTGTAGGCCGCCCACCTCTTCAATCTTGAGGCACAAGTTGGCGGTACAACCAAGCCTTTCGGCGAGGGCGAACAGCTGCCGCAGACCCGCCAACACCACATTTATGGTGGCTGGGTCCCAGGCTTCAAGCAGATCTAGAAATGATTGCAGAATTCGGTATCTTTCAATCATATGTAATATCTGTGTGGGCGAGCCTAAGGTTAGGGTGTTGGTCACCGCCCAGGCAGCCTCTCTCTGGGCCTTGTAGTCACCAGTCTCCAGCACATGGCGCAGTGGCTCGTAGAGGCCTGCCTCTATTACAGCCTGAATATGTCTGCGATTACCGGTTGTTATGTTGCTGACCGCCAAGGCAGCCTCCTCGACGATGTAGCTCTTGTGGTGTTGCAGCAGGACTGCTAGACAGGGCAGTCCACCGCAGTCAATGACCACATCGGTCTGCTGATCCGTTCCAGTCGCAATGTTGGCCACGGTGCGCAGAGCCGGCTCAATGATGCTCGGCTCATCGTTTGTCAGGAGCCTCACAATGCCCGACACGACGTTTGCATCTATTACAGCCTGAATTACGTTTCTATCGTCGCAATTCGTCACATACGAAAGGGCCCAGCAGGCATCGGATAGCACCTGGATGTCCTGGTTATGTAGAAGCTGCGACAGCATGGGCAGCAGGCGCCGCACCTGTTCGAACCGCGACAAGGGGTTCTTGTTGCGGCAGAGATTCGACATTAACCAGACGATGTTACGAAGCGTCAGGAGCGACGTCTCTTTGTTAATTAACGACAGGATGCCGTCGATCACGTTGTAGTGGAGCACACAGTCGCGAGCCGTGGCTCCGTTGCCCGCAATTTTAGCCAAAGCCTGAACGGCCTGATTGGCCAAAAGCATACTGTCGGATTGGAGCATGGCCACGAAATGCGGCACGGCGTTGTGCACAATGAGGCAGTGCGTCTGATCGGAGTAGCCGTTGGCGATACTGGTCAAGGTGTAGGCGGCCTCCAACTGCAAGCTCTTGGTTGGGGCGGTCTGCAGAAGGCGAATGCAAATGGGCGCAATGACGTCGCTGGGCGGATCGTGCTCATAACTCAGAATACTGCGGGCGGCACTCAGGCCCAGCACCAGGCGGTTCTCATCCGTGCTGTTTATGGCGTCTACTATCTCGCCAACGGACAACTGTGGCGAGTTCACCTCCTTGTCGTTATCACAAATGTTGCGGCGCAGTAGCAAAAGTTCTTCCTTTTTAGGCTGGCGCAGTGCGATGATCTCCTCATGGCGGCGCTTGCGCGACTCTTCGATGCTAATGTCGTTCGACTTGTAGGCGCTACGAAGCGAGTACGAATCCTTTTTGTTCATTTTGGCTGTATGCGAGGTAAAAATTTAAAGTTATAATTAAAAATAACTTGAATAATGATTACTAACGATGCTTAACTCAATAATGTGATGAATAGGAACTGCTGGCGGTTCAGAAAGTCACTAGAAACTAATAAGGCCTCTTTGTGATTTATAATAATGACATTTGCAATAAGAAATATTTTTTTTAAGTTAATGTCAAACTTCCGTTTTTTCCTGTGTGTTACAAAACTTCGTAGGTGCCAAACCGCGCCAACTAGTGTTGTAAACATGCCAAACGCTAGATATCGATAGATATCGCTGCCAGACATGCACCAGATGCGCTTTTCTTTTGTTTAGCGGTGTGCCCATGTGTGTGTGCGTGTGTGAAATTGAAAGAAAAGAAAATTCCCAGCGTCATTTCTGCTGAGAGCGCAGGGCAAGTAAACAATAACGTAAACACATCTCGGCACAGCGAAGACGGCAGGAGCTCAGCTTTCGGCAGGCAGACGGATCCCAGAAACGGCCTCAAGATTGGCAAGATACGCAAGAACAAGAAAATGAGCTACAACGAGAAGTCGGAGGCCATCAGCAAGGAGGAGTGGCTGCAGCGCCTGGAGCACTTCCCATTCAAACAGGCGGACATGAATCGCCTGATCATGAACTACTTGGTCACAGGTGAGTCCTTCCGTCCTTCCCCACCGCCCTCAGACAACCTTTAATTTGACTCTGGGAAATCTCTGTCCCACTCTATTGCCTTTGCTTCATTTCGATGCTTAGAGGGATTCAAAGAGGCCGCAGAAAAGTTCCAGCACGAGGCCGACCTGGAGCCAAGTGTAGAACTCAGCAGCCTGGACGAGCGCATCCTCATCCGAGAGGCGGTGCAAGCGGGCCGAGTCGAGGAGGCCACCCAGCTGGTGAATCAGCTGCATCCAGAGCTGCTGGGCAGCAATCGCTACCTGTTCTTTCACCTGCAGCAGCTGCAGCTCATCGAGCTTATCCGCGCCGGCAAGGTAGAGGAGGCTCTGGCCTTCGCCCAGACCAAGCTGTCAGAGTCCGGCGAGGAGACCATGTTCGAGCTGGAGCGCACATTGGCGCTGCTCGCTTTTGAGAAGCCACAGGAGAGCCCCTTCGCCGATTTGCTGGAACAGTCGTATCGCCAGAAGATCGCCAGCGAGCTTAACTCGGCCATCCTGCGCTGCGAACACAGCGAGGACTCCACGCCCAAGATGATGTTCCTGCTCAAGCTGATCCTCTGGGCACAGTCCAAGCTGGACAGTCGCTCCATCACCTATCCAAAAATGAAAAACCTGGAGACGGCGCATCTAGAACCCAAATAGAGCGGAGCAGCGCTGAGCAAGACAGGCCAGAGCGGAACGGAACCCCCTTTAGACTTCTTTTGCTATTGCTATTGCTATTGTATCTCTTTTTAATGTATGTATGTATGCTGGATAGGATGTACGCTGAGAATTATTAAATAAGTAGCCGGAACACACGTGCCTCCTCCCTCCTTTCGTTCGCCTTCGCGTCAGCGGCCGAAAATGAGGTCCAAGGCCTTGTCCACCAGCCCGGAGCTCTTCTGCGGCACATCCTTGGCGGGCGAAACGGCGCTGTCGTTCTGCGCCAGCTTATACGATTGCTGGGCAAAAGGACGGATGGCTGGCGAGGTTGGGGCCGGGCTGGCGGTCTCCTGGTTGGCCAGCGTTGTGCTGTTCTCCTTGTCGATGACAGAGCGGTCAGTGCATCGGGTCACGCCCAACATAACGTTGCCGGCTATCACCTTGTGGTTGTAGTTCAGCGCCTTGTCACTTTCGATGCGCGACGAGAAGCGCACATGTATCCAGTTACCGTTCTTCGGGGGATGCACCACGTCCACGATGATGCCGCAGAGTGTGAAGTGCTGCAGCACGAAGGAGGCGGCCCCGGGCCTGAAGCCAAAGATGGTAACCCAAAAGTCTCCCATGCGTGTGTTGCCGCCGTTGGCGGCTGATAAAGAAGATGAGCCCAGACCGCCGGCCAACGGCGAGGCAGTTGCTCCCAGCGGCGAGCACAGGCCCCGCATTGAGGCGTTAATGGCATTAGGGGCCCCAGGTGCAAACGAATCATTTGTGTGGTAGCTGCTCTGGTAGCTCTGGTTCGGGCCCAGGCTCTGGTTGGGCGACTGCAACTGCAGCAGGCTTAAATGGTTCCTCTGCGGCGTGGAGACGGGCTCCCGCAGGGAGTCGAACAGGCCCTGTGTCGGCGGCCCCACCTGGTGACTGTGGGCGTGGGTGGGGGCCGCCGAGAGCGAGGTGTTGGCATTGACAGCGGCGCCAGAGGTATTGTGGCCGAGGCTGCCGCCGGCGCCAGCTGCACCGAAGAGTGTGCGGCTGTTCAGCGCGGATCGGTTGAATTCATGGGGGCTGCTACCACCAGGAGATGTGGCTGTTTTTGGGAAGACTATTATAGTGGTTATGTTCTCTGGCAGAAGCGATGGACTTACCGAAGCTCACATTGTACCGCCCGGGCTTCGGCGAGAGCGTGTTCTTGTGCGGAGTCAGGGCCTGAGGATCGCCCATAAGAAACGGCGGCAAGTACTGGCTCTGGTTCGAGCTGGGGCTGCTCACGGGGCTGCCCAGGTTCATCGGCTCCATGTTTGCTACAATTAGGCTAGAAGGGACGCACACAAACTGGAAACTTAAGGCTAAAAGCAAACGTTGATTTCGATTTATGATGCGGCTGTGTGGGGCTGACTGCGCTGTGTGACCAGCTTAGCTTATTTCAGGCGGTGAAATTCCCTGGTAATTTCTAGGAAGTCTGGTGCGGTCACTTCGTTCCCTCCTGGTGTCATAATTAAACGTTCCATAATTCTTTTTATTAATTAAAACTTGCACCTTGTGCTAACGAAATGTTGAAGCTGCGTCCAGTGAACCAGTTACGATTGGCCTACCTGCGCGGCCTGTCCGGACAACCACTGGCACAGACCCAGCGCGATAATGGTGCGGACGACGAGTACACTGCTCAGCCGGTATATCCGGAGATCCGCGATCTGACCTACAAGGCTCGCAAGCAGCGGAGCGCCGCCGACTGGCACGAGGAGATCCGCCAGGTGCCGACTGTCGAGGAGAAGCTCATCAAAGTGAACATGCCGCGCTACTACGGCTACAAGGTGGTCGACTTCAACGACACCAAGATCCCGTACAATGCGCTGCCAATCACACAGCACTACACGCGGACGGTGCTTGAGAAGGCGGCGGCGCCCGTGCTACAGGAGGGTGCCAAGACGGAGAACAATGTGCCGGAGAAGGTGGCCACTGACGATGAACTTTTTAAAGCCGCCCGCGGGGATGTCATCGACGCACTTGAGTTTGCCCACGACTACAGCAGGTAAGTGGCCCAAGCGCACATAAGAATAGAAATAGTGATTCAGTCTCTAATTACCAGGCACCTGGAAAACTTGCCCAACGCTGCTCCCCTCGATGCGGTGGCCCGCGAGCGTCAGCTTACCCAGATCATCGTCGAGCAATTGAACAGAGCTTTGCTGCAGGTGCTCAGTGCCGACTTTGCGCACCTGAATGAGGTCGAAGTGGACTACAATCCGCGCCATGAAGCCTTCTGGGCGGTAGGCGGAGTGGATTCGCCCAAAAATGTAGTCAAGTCGAAGAAGGGCCAAAAGTGGCAAGAGGATGCGGCGAACGACCCCGTCGACCGGCTTGTGCAATACACGGGAGCTCCGTACTTGTCTCTGCGTCATCGCCACCAACTGGCGCCATGGAAAACGCTTGCGGAAAGCGAAAGCCTCGACCTGAGCAAGCAGATACCCCGCTACAAGCATGACGCTCGCACCCTGGGCTATAGTACCAAGCACCAGCATGCCACCAACGTGCCCGGCTACTGGCCCAGTGTGAATGGCCAGAACTTCGGCCTGCTCTCCTTCCAGTCGCGAGCGCACCTGCAGCTGCGACCAACGTCATACGGCGAGCGCGATCTGCTGGAGGCCCTCGATGCCCTGGCTATCAAATCCTCGTACGCCTGGCTCCTGGCCCAGGCCAATTACTACGGCTTCAATACGTACAACGAGCTCACCTATCCCCTGAACACACAGACTGTGATCACGAACGGTCGTGAGTGGAGCTTCTACGATTACCAGTTGAACACGCTGCTGCAGCACGGCCATAACGTGGATAGTAATCCACGGGTCAACTTCTGCCGCGGAACCGCGCCCCAGCCCCTGTATGCCGACATATCGCCGGAGGGCAAGTGCGTGGACTTCAACGACGCTGTGCTGAGACAGCTGATAAACCTGTATGCCAACGTGCCGAGTGTCCGACGCAGCGCAGAGGAGGAACAACCGTACGTAGCCTCTCATATTTCGTCCTATGAAAATGCGGAACAACGCGAGTTCATTGGCAAGACGGTAAAACACTTGGCCTCAAACCGGCCGCGTCACTTGGAACTGCCGGAGACGTACATGTGGGAGAAGCTGTACAAGATCGATAATAATACCCGGGCCATGGAGGCGAAGCGACGGTTCTTTGAGCTAGATGTGAATCCGTGGCGGCGAACCCTCGACCAGCACGACAAGGAGTATGTGCCGCGGGCACTGCGGCCGGGGGCCGAGAAGAAGCGAGAAGGACGCCGCAAGCCGACATACTACCCTTGAGTTAATTCCTAGAAAATAATGCTTTGTAAGCCATCGATGGATTTTTTTTACTTGTTATGATTGCGAAATAAACTTGCCAGTCGACAATGCAACGATTTGGCAGGATAGCAAAGAAGTACAAGATGTTAATAATCAAGTTGTTGTAGTCATCTTAAAGATATTCCCTAAAATTGTTTACATTAATATATAAAACGTTCAGAAAGTTGTTTTTAACAAGTTTACCATTGTTCCCTGTATATTCATGGCTTTATTTACGCTATTTAAGTACAATGGGGCGTGCACTGTATCTGTTTTGCAATAAACACTAGCTTGTTTACGTTTTTGCCAAAAAAAAATCAGGCTGTGGGTTATATAAGTATATTTTCATGAAAATTCCCTTCACATTCATTGAATCTGTGCCTTATCCCTATAAATAAACCCCATAAGGCTGAAGATTCGCGCATTTAGGTTCACGATGAGACGCTATCAAGCCGTGATTGGGTTCGTGCTCCTCACCTTAATGGTCATTATTGCTTCTGGTCAAAACTATTGCGATCCAGAGCTGTGTTCTGGTGGTCGTCATGTGGCCTGCCAGAACAGCGGAGTGAGTTGTTTACCTATCTTAATATTTATTATTAATACGGATTCCTCCTTTTTATAGCGCTTTGCCACCGGCTGTCGGGGCGAGTTCGTTCAGGTGAATCCCTATATCCAGCTGATCCTGCAGCTGCACAATGAACGCCGCAACCTGATAGCCGGCGGCGGAATCAGCGGTTTCCCCAGTGCCGTGCACATGGCCACCATGGGCTGGGACGCAACGCTGGCCCAGCTGGCTGCCTACAATGCGCTGCAGTGCCGCATGGCGCATGACGAGTGCCGCAACACCAACACCTATCGCTTTGCGGGCCAGAACCTCAGCATATTGTTCTCACGGACCGTGGACATCACTGACTTCCTGCGCCAGCGGATAGCGGCCTGGTTCGACGAGAACCGCGATGCGACCAGCGGCGACATTGAGAACTACCAGATGCGGGGCGGACCGTAAGTGTTTCATCTTTTTCTACTCCTCCTCTGGCTTTAACATTTTCTTTCCCACTTGTAGGGCCATCGGCCATTTCACAACCATGGCGAACGAGCGCAACAACCGGATAGGCTGTGCCATCGCCCGCTTCACGGACACCAACAACGTCCAGGCCACACTGCTGGCCTGCAACTACGCCGTAACCAATGTCATAAACAACCCCGTCTACCGGGCAGGAACCGCCGCCGGAGAGTGCACCACGGGCCGCAATCCAACCTATGCCAATCTTTGTGCCGCCAATGAGCCCTACAACTACAATCAGTGGTCGGGTTAATTAATAATAAGGCAGTACTTTGATTTATCCGTTAAATTCGTATAATATAGTCCAACACAGAGTTACTCGACCATCTGCACATTATCACAGATTTAATTCTCCTGTTGATGCCGAATTAAACTCTTAACTTAGCCTTTATTTACAACTGCTGGAAGCTCTGGCCAACTGCCCTGCCGCATGGCTAGTAGCCAGCGCCGATTATGGCAGAGGAGTCGCCTGCTGGTATGGCGCTATGGCGCTTGCTTCTTCACTCGCTCGAGCGCTCCAATGCCATGGACACCTTTGTGGAGTACACATAGTTATAGAAAATATATAAGATATAAGTACATTATTTTATTCAATTTATTTTATTTAAATACATACATACATACTTACATTATTAAACCCATCAAAAATATATGTATATAAATGTTATATTTTAAGATTATACATATATGTACATAATATTATAATATTATTATTAAGTGTATTATAAATAAATAAATAATAAATAC
>VNJN01007178.1:0-19848 GCA_008042485.1 Drosophila mayri | reverse complement strand
TCAAGTTGAGCCTTTGCCATCTTGGCATTATTGATAGACTTGACAATTGCTGCGCTACCTGACGCTAAACTACCCACAGCACTAAGGGCTGTTAAAATAGGTATAAAAGGTAAAAACCACTAACCTTAGGAACTGGTATAACCCGCGGAATTACAATATTTTTCTTACATCCCATCGATTTAGATACTGCGTTGCGAGCCACTTTTACTGCATTCATTAAGTAAAGTGGTTTTTTCTTTCGAAATTCAATTATTGCTTTTTTGATGATTGAAGCAAGAGATTTTTTTACAACTTTCTTTTTCTCTTGCTTGGTTCCGATTCCAAATTTTTTCTTTAGCTTCATCATATTTGTTACAAAATAAGCTGCAGCTCTCTCAGTAAGGCTACTATTCCCCGCTTTTCCGAGCTCTATCAATTAAAACCGAGTCTGCTTTATGGCGTTCACCCAAGTCCTGGCTTTTCGAATATGCAATATCGTGTTTTCGACAAGCTTCATCTAAAGCATTGATACCCCGATCACCACGTAGCAATCGTTTCTCTAGTTTTGTGCCAGGTCCACAGTAATTGTAGCCAGGTATATGAGCTTCAAAGGGTAGAGTGTTTATCAATTTATTTTTGAGACCAGTACCCTGTTTGACATTTGATTTATGACTGTTTATAATATAAAAATGTTTCCCCATTTTATATCATCCTCAATTATCGAGTGCTTGTCATATAATGAAGTACTCATCCCGAAAACATGCGGTTATTAAGGCAAAATAAAAGTATTGTAGTAAGAAATATTGAAGGTGATGCACATGGTGAGAGTACACACCCCCGTCACAGCTCATTGTTACCAAACACAATTAGAGCTTTAATTGTTGGTCCATCAAACTGTGGAAAGACAAACGTTCTTATTTCGCTTTTGGAGAGTCCTAATGGATTGACATTGGAAAATGTATATATATTTTCAAAGTGTTTATATCAACCAAAATATGAGTATTTGGAAAAACTTATTAAGCCCATACGAGGAATGGGTTATTACACATTTTCTACAAATGACGACGTTTTGTCACCGCAAGAAGCTAAAAACAATTCCATTATGATATTTGATGATGTTGCGTGTGAGAAACAAGACAATATTCGGAACTATTTTTGTATGGGACGATATAGAAAAATTGATTCATTCTATTTATCTCAAACGTATACACATATACCAAAACATTTAATTCGAGATAATGCAAATTTTATTATAATGTTTAAACAGGATGACTTAAACATGCGTCGTATATACCGAGATCATGTAAACAGTGATATGGATTACAATTCATTTATGAATATATGAAGAACATGTTGGGCAGACAAATTTGGATTTCTTGTAATCTCTAAGGATGATGATATGAAAAGTGGACGCTAAAGGAAAGGATTCGACCAGTTTATTGTACTCGAATAAGTAAGATATAAGTATAATGAAATTTTTGAAAAAAGACAGTTGATCATCCAGTTTCATAATGACTACATCAATGACAATTGCGATAAATGGAAATGCATCTGTACTAAGCGAACATTTTTTTCCTTAAATTGAGCTAAATCGCAATTATGAATGTGCTCTTATCGTTTTTTATATATTCAATTCTATACCGAATGTGGATGAAGGAAATAATCTGTTTCAAATTGGAAATAAAGTCGTCGAAATACTTATAGGGTCATATGAATTTAAATATATTGTGAAATTTATAATGGATAAAGTCAAAAAATATGATCTCCATAACAGCTTAAAAATTGAGTGTAACACCAATACTTTGCAAGTTCAAGTTATAACCAAAAAAGAGAGTGTGTATTTTAATCATGAACGATCATTTGGACGACTATTTGGTTTTAATAAACGAGAAGTGAGGTCAAACGAAAATGAAATTTACATCTCTGATAACCCCGTAAATATTTTAAAAATAAATTCAGTTAGAATAGAATGTAACATAATTAGTGGGTCATATGTGGGGAATAGCCCAAATCATGTGCTTCATGAATTTGGAATCAACGTTCCGCCAGGATATAAAATTAACATTACACCACGAATATATAAAATAAAAAGACGTCGCATCGCTCATTTGATAGCATTATCAAACCTAAAGTTGAAGCGAAAGCGTCATCATCATCATCAGCATCAACAACATCATCACCTCGAGGATCTTCACATAAACGTCACATTAAAAAATAAATTGATTTTAAAATCACTGGGATTTAATATTAAATAGAGTTTATAACAATACAATATTAAAATAAATGACATTTTTTATGTTCAAGATAAACCTATTAATGATGAAAGTATTATCAAAAAGGAATATCACACTTATTTTCCTTATCAAGCGACATTCAAAGAAAGCGATGAACTTAGAATCACTATTCAAAACTCGGACCTGTATGTCCTTCCGTGTGCGAGTTTTCTCCACTTTGAAGGAACGCTTGGGAGAATTATTGATACGAATTCAGGATCAACTACTACAAATTGTGTCAATGGCATGCTCAAAAATAATTGCATGGCCTATTTTCTGGATGAAATAAGATATGAGTTGAATGGATGTGAAGTGGATAGGACACGGTTTACTGGTATTACAACAACTATTAAGAACTTTCTCTCAGTCGGTCAACAGGAAGGAGCTCTTTACCGCAACGCTGGGTGGAGTGGAGGAGATGATATCGCTTCTGGAGGACATTTCAGCTTTTCAGTACCTTTAAAAACGTTGTTGGGATTTGCTGAAGACTATAAGAAAGTAGCGTTAAATTGTAAACATGAACTCATTCTCTTGCTTACAAAAAACACTAATGATATGTTTGTTAAAAATGTTGACAGAAAAGCACATAAAATTGATATAAATAGCATTAGTTTGAAGATTCCTCACATCGTTCCAAGTGATACAGCGAAAATTAAAATGTTTAATGTTGTAAAAAGTGGAGCTACTCGTCCACTCGCATTCCGGAGTTGGGATTGCTATATAAATCCAACATTGGTACAGGGAACGCATCATATATGGAATGTAAAGTTAGCGGCCAATAGAGAACGTTTACGATTTACAATCATTGCGTTTACATTAAATGGAGAACTCATTACAAACAATTTGAGAAATGCAAATTCAGAAGTTTATCCTTATGAAGACTTAAATCTCAGATATTCTGAAAAACGGGTTTGCTTTCTTGTATGATATGTACACTAAATTTCAAGAGAGCTACTACAATCGAGAACCATGAGCCCCTCTATTTCCCATGGATTTTAAGGCAAAGGCACCAATAGTTGTTGTAGATCTCTCATACCAGAATGAGACTGTCAAATCAGGATCAATTGATGTTAAAATTTCTACAGAGCTAACACAAGCAAATGAGATGAATACGAAGGTATATTGCTTTCTCATCCATGATCGGCTAGTTGAATGCACACCATTGAACGTATCGTTTAACAATCTTCAAAGGATAAGTTCATTCAAATATTAAAATTCGATGTAAGCAGAAGTTCACGGAGCTAATAAATATGCTCGAAATCGGAAACAAAATCAACAGCACAACCTCCAGCTCAATCATCAACTTGTTATAAGGATAAATAATATCATAAAAATGTTTAAGGATCAAATTTTCCCTGAACATGTTCAATATTTTTGGAATCTTCGGAATATTTCCAGAAAATGATGGCTGATACACCATTGGTTACAAATATACGTGGTCAACATTTTACAACTTGTTGGGCAAATGAATATACCGACAATGGAGTTGATACGTGTGCATGTCATTTCTTCACTGTAGGTTCCCAAAAATCATTAAAAATGTTGAAAATGTATGTTAATTTAGAAAGTCGCTTCTGAATATTGAACAAAAATAAAATAAAATAAATATTTGAAATGAAATTTAAAGATTTTTTTAAATCGGAAAAGGAAGGGGAAATTTCATTTTCAGGCTTTTTACTTTTCAGACATTTTTTTAATTGTTTTGAATTTGTGACTTTTGAGTTGATGGGGCGTGACGGCTCGTCTCTAGAAGTCTAGCCTTTTTTCGTCCCATCCCATGGTGTTTTTAGGTTTTCTTCGATGAGTCCTAATTACCTTTCGTCTGCTTAACCCTTTCCTTAATTAAAATATCCTCGTGCCTTTTTCTAAATGAGGATCATGGGTGAGCGCCCTTAATTACATCTCCATCCCTTTTATGTAAGGATCGTGGGTAAGCGTCCTTCGTAGAATGAAATAGTAAGGTTTTTCGGATATGAGATCAATACCCTTCTTCAGTCATAGACTGTCCCTTTTTTTAAGGGCGCCGACACCCTTCTTCAGTCAGAGACTGTCCCTTTTTTAAGGGCGCCGACACCCTTCTTCAGTCATAGACTGTCCCTATTTAAGGGCGCCGACGTACGTTAAAAATGAATCATTTTCACCCCATCCAAATGTCGGCCAAATTCTTTCATATGCAAGTGAAATGAGTGTGGGAAAAATATGATTGTTTAGACGAGTTGAGAGAGGTTTTTCCGTTACGAAATCAACTCCCTTCTGCAATGGCATCTCCATCCCTTTTTAGAAGAGGATCGTGCGTCCCCCGCCCACGTACGTTTCAGGATCGTTGCGGTGCGGTGACGGGGGCGGGGGCGCTACGCAAACGTGATCGGTCCGAAGCGTCCTTTCCCCGTCCTTTTTTAAATGAGGGTCATGGGTGAAAGTACGTGCGCTCCAGGATCACATACTTTTCCCCGTTCCTTTTTAGGTGAGGGTAATGGGTGAAAGTGCACGTGCGCTCCAGAATCACACACCTTTCCCCATCCCTTTTTTAGGGAGGGTCGTGGGAAAGTGCCCCTGCGGTCCAGGATCGCGCCGTGTTCATATCCTTGTCGGTGCCTTTGTAGACTTGTTATCTCAAGAACCCATTAAGATGCATTGACCCTAATTAATTACATCTTTATTACCCCTCCCTATTGACAGCTAACCCATTAATTGCATTTTTATTACCCTTTTTGCCGACATCGAAGTTCCGGAAACTGCGGTTTTTATACTACTCACGTGCCCTTGTTCTGGCGAATATGGTTGTGCTGCTGCCACATTGAGCCTTACTTGTCTTCCTCTCTGCTTGTCAACCTCCTGATCTTCTCAGGCTTAATCTGCTCCTGATCTTTGTGTTAAGGTCCTTCCCAACACGATTTGGTGATTTCGTCTGCTCGCTTGCTATTTTGCAACTGCACCGCTGCCTCCGATTCGGTTTTCTCCAACCAAACCGCTGCTTTAAAACTTCTGACATTTCACAGCCTGGTATTCTGCTGCCCTGCAACTATACTGCTACTTTCGTTCTGCACCTTTCTTGTCTTCCTTCTGCTTTCTCCAGCCAGTCTGCTGTTTTGAGGTTGTTCTCAATCGTAATCAACCTGCCGTCTACGTCTGCCTCCAATTATATGTTCCAATCCTGGCCATCACGTTCTTGCCCGCACGTGCCGCTAACACCTCCAGATCCAATGTCTCCAATGACCTCGTCCATCTCTAACCTGCTCTGCTGCTCTCTAATTTCCGCACTTTACTTGCCTGATACGATGCATCTCCATTTGGACACCGCCACTCGCTTTCGTCGTCGTCACTCGCCCATGTGTACTTTTCGCCGAAGGATGAAATGTTTTTTTTGCGTATATTGCTGATTCTGTTTCGTTGAACAATTGGCGTGACTTTTTTTAAAACTTTTATCCATTTTCAAATTGTTCTTTATTTATCAGCCACTGCACCACACAATGTTATATTAATTATATTTCTCGTGGGTGAAATATTTTCTTTAAGGTCCAAGTTGTCGAATGGTTAGAAATGTCTGGTTTGAGCCCCCAAAATGATGTGTCCTTTTTTCAATAAAGTTGAAACACCGACTATAAATTAATAATATTGTTTAATCCATTCAACCTGTAACATAAAATTAAACACAACGTTTATTAGTGATTCTTAACATGCGATCGAAGCGAAATTTTGGAGGCGACTGATTTCAGCGAAAAGTTCTAAGACCGTTTTCATCGAATTGATTAACCCTTTTAAAATATTATATGAAAGGAAGTCGGAGACTAGTATGTGAGTCCGTTTCTGTTAACTTTGGTCACCTTACTAACGCTACCGGATCCCACATTTATTTTTTAAATTTTAGCTTTCACTATTTTAATCAATTTGACACGTCCGGCTTCCAGTTTCATAGTGCACATTTTCTGGCATTTCTTATAGACAAGAATCTGCATTCCGTTATTTTAAGCGAGCCCTTTACTAAGTGTTTACTTAACAATAGCTCCAAAAACGCTCAGAAAAAAATAATTCTCGGTATTGTTGACATTTTTATTTTGTGCTTACTTTCCGTAGCTCCCAAAACGCACAGAAAAAGATGCTTTTATGATCATTACTTTGTATTTTTATGCTCAGAAAAAAGATCATTTTTGAGCCTATGTTTTTAAACACATATATTAGGTTCCGAAAACGGTCTAAGTGATGTTTTTACTCAGAAAACGCTCTGAAGCTGGGCTATGTTCAGATACATTATAACTAACTTTGTATAATAAAAATGAACTCCTATTACGAAGTAACGTGGTATTTATAGTAGGCTTTGCTGAAAATTTCTGTATAACATAACGTTTAGAAAATTTTATGTCAAAACAATTTTAAAAGAATTATTAGACTGGAAAAAATTTTGTGTGTCAAATATTTGCAACTTATAAAACCAACCACGCTTTATTATGGCATTCTCTACACAAAAAGGTTTTTTTCATATTCCTTTCAAGAAGGAATTATTTGACTTTGAGTGCCCCGAAACCTGCATAAAACTGAAAACTTATTTTTCCACAATCGATGACCGGTCCTGGTCTGCAAATGAAGATAAAAAATCACGATTTGTGGCTGATCTGGTTGCTTGTAACATACCGTTTTCCGGGCAAAATAGTGAGAATGGTCATATGTCAAGAAACAAGATACCGAGCTCTGTCCAAGATATTCATTTCGGCAGCAATCTGATTTTAGAAGACAGTTTAATTATTGCTGCTGATAAAACAATTAGCCGCCTGCAAGATCTAATGATCAAGAATAACTTGCTAGAAAATCCATATGATGGCTCAGGGGAAAATTTTATTACCGCCAAAAATGAAAACTCGGAAATCATGCGTATTATGTCACAACGTTTTACTGCTGAAAAGAGCCAAGCTCTAAAAATAAAAATCAAGCAGTTAATTGATGCTCAAAAAATTAATCAACAAGACGAAAGTGAATTAAATGAAATACAAAGGGCAGTCGATGACTTAAACACAGCTTATAAAATTCGAGAGGCAGAGAATGCAAATTTAAAGTTCTTAATCCACAAGCAATCTTTGCGGCGCGAGCTTCTAAGTTTAAAGATCGATCCAGAAAAAAGTAATGATATAGAATACCTACAAGAAAAAATTAATAATATGACTAAAGAACTTTCGTTACTTCGCCAAGCTGAGAATGAGATATTAAAGAAAAACTCAATAATGCATACAGCTGACGTCTCTTCCTTTTCTTGTGAAAATGATGTTAACAATATACAAAGAATTGTATCCGAACGCGATGCATTGCGAAAGAAATGCAAAATTTTAGAAGACCTCGATAACATGGTTAACAAATTAGAACAAAAAGCAAATGAGGCGGAACACCTTTCGGGAGACCTTGAGGATAATTTAAGTCAGCAAAGCCAATATATAAATGATTTGCAGAAAGAGATGCAGGAGATGCAAAATTACTATGAAAACGAGGTAGACCAAGCAAAGGGTAATGAGGAAGTTCTTAAGGTGAGTAAAATATTTGTAAAAACATTAAAGTTAATGTCAAAGTCGGTTAATATATATAAAAAATCTTCTGTATTATTTGTTTAATCAATAGCTAAGTTATCTTAAAGCCTTTTAAAACCATCACAAGAGATTATTCCTCTTGTGATGGTTTTCACAGATTCCAATAAGACCATTGATAACACAGTCTCCCTATACACAAGCTAAAAATTTGGTCGACTTTTGCAATCTACCAACATTGCTAAAATTGCAAATAAAAGAAAGGAAGTTTTTATACCAGCAGTTTATAATTGTATCATTAAGAATTAATCCAATTCTCTAAAATGAAAATAAAAATGTGAGAAAAAATTTGGTCATTATTAGGATTTGTTTTTACATTTATCCAAACACTGCTTTTTTAAACTTTTACAGTTACAGTTTTACATTTTCCTTAACATAGAACTATCCGGCCTAAAATAAAAGAGGAACTGTGAAATAATAAAAAAATATCATTTAAGGTTAAATATGTTGAAGAACAGAAAATTTTTAATTTTTTTTCTATGAATTTTCAGATCATTCCCTAGATAGCTATATGATATAGAAGTCAGATTTTCATACATTTTTCGACGGATTTTATAAAATTATACAAAATGGGCATATCTGAAATTAAATCAAAATATCTTGAAAACTACTTTACTTATAATCGGACAGACGAGCGGAGGGGCAGACGAACATGGCTACCTTCTTTAGCCAATTGTACAACTTTGTTAGGCATTACCTTTATTTTTATCCTAAATCGTTGTGATGTGGAAAGCGCTAACTAACAAGTAAAAATACTAGATCGTATCAATATATTCGTGAGCCAAGCTTTGAGTCGGTCGTGTTTCCCATCGTTCTCCCTTCTTTCAAAGTTTTTCTTGTGAATATCTGATCCTCAAAGCCCAAATTTTTGGCAATTGATTTGTGTTTTGGCGTTCTTTATTTACCCAAATTAAATGAATTATTTCGTATAAAGACAGTGACTTTAATCTATGAAAAGAAACGCGGTTTTACTTTATTTTTTTATTCTTACCCTTTTGTTTTTCGTGTGCTGTTCGTTTTCCGCTTACCGCTGCATTCCGTTCAACTTTGTTATTAGTGCAAGCGTTTCTGCATACCGCGAACTTACAAACAGACTACTGCTTTTGTGGTGCTTACATAAAAGCTTTTATTACTCTCGCTCGATCTGTTTCCTTCATCGCGCAGATTAAATATCTCTCCTTTAATTTTTAATTCGTACGCTTATTCCGAATTAATATTTTTAATTTTTTACTAATCTAATCATGGCTACCTGATGTGCAACTGAACGCTTTTACGGCCTCAAAATCACTCCGCAGTAGGCCACTATTTATTGTTGGCCTTTCGACTATATCGCCCATCCTGGCTGCGCTAATCTTGGGCATATTGGCCAGCGTATCGCGGATCGCCTTCTTGATCGCGCCGGATTAGATTGGACGTGCCCAAGTTGTCTACATATCAAATCCGATATATATATTTTTTTTATGGACGTTGATGCACTTCGGTCAGAACACTCAAGTGGCCCTTATGAAACCAGGCACGTGCCTGTTAGGGTTAGGTATTAGTGGACGCGGTTGAAATATAAAAAAGAATACGAGGAAATAAACTACCGGTGAGCTGCCTGAATTTTTGCATGCATACGATCTAAATGGGTAAGGATTAAAGTTTTTAGTTTAGGAAGACTGTCAGCATGTGAGATCACCGAATACAAATCCATATAACTTGCACACAGTACGCTAAATGGATCATGCAGTTCAAAGGAGGTTCTACAAAGGTGCAAAACTATGGGTATGTACGATCTAGTATTTCTACTCGGGACCTGGAAGTTGACCTGGCCTAGCAAGTCAGTACTTTCCACGTTAATAAGGTTATTAATGAAGGTTGTCCCTAGCATAGTTCTACGATTGGCTAAGGAGGGTAAGTTAATTAGGAGAAGTTTACTATGATACGAGGGTAATCTCTGGTCAGTATCCGAGTTTAAACCGCGTAGAGCGAAAAGCAAAAAAGGTTCTTTTGAACCGACTCAATGCGTTTACTATGGACTCCGTACTGTGGGCTCCAAACGCAAGATCCATATTCTAAGATAGGGCGGACTAATCAAATATATAAAGTTTTAGTAACGTAAGTATCATCGAATTCTTTCGACCACCGTTTAATAAATCCCAGCATACCCCTGGCTTTATTTACCATGTACGAAATATGATCGATAAAGTCAAGTTTGGGATCCAGACGGACACCCAAGTCATCAACTGAGTTAATTCTTTTCAAAGAGCAGCAGTTAAGTGTGTTAGTTGCAAGCTTGGGAACGACACGAGAGAATGTGATAAGCTTACATTTAGAGCCATTTAAGTTTAGTAGGTTTATGCAACACCAGGTTTGGAAGCTATCAAGATCTGTTTGTAAGTCAGACTGGTAAGCAACGTCTTTGTATTGCACGCAAAGCTTGACATCGTCAGAGCACATGAGTACTCTAGAATTTGTCATAACTTTGGGCAGATCGTTAATAAATAATGTAAACAATAAGGGCCCCAGGTGACTTGGAGAACATTAGATAAATTATTTTTGAAGAGGACTTTTTGCGTCCTACCAGTAAGATAATTAGAGATTCACCTAAGAAGATCAATTGGAAAATATTGATTTGTATTCGGTAATCTCACTTGCTGATAGTCTTCCTAAACTAAAAACTTTAATCCTCATCCACCTAGATCGCATGCAGGCAAACATTCGGGCAGCTCGCCGGTAGTTTATTTCTTCGTATTCTTTTTTTCATATTTTCAATCGCGTCTACTAATACCTTACCCTAACAGGTACGTGCCTGGTTTCATAAGGGCCACTTGAGTGTACTGACCGTAGTGCATCAACGTCCAAAATAAAAATTAAACAGTACCTTTCTGTTGAAAGTGTAACATGATGGTGTAAGAATGTTATAAGTGTACTCATCCAGTTGTAGATTAATATTTTGCGTTCTTAGCATTTTTCTTATGGTGTCTATTTGGGATTAAACCCAATTTGCTGGCCAAAAGGCTCTCAGCAATATTGTTAATGTGTTCCGTCAGGGTGTCGATATTATAGTTTATTCGGTTAATGTACTGACGGGTGTAGATGTTTTCCCTATCTTCCTGAAGCTCTTTGAAAATAGCATTTTGTGTTGAGTCTAATAGGGTTAAGTTAAGTTAAGTTTAGTTTGTTCCATATTTATATGGTCTGTAATATTGCTGAACCTAATGATAACTTGTTTGTCGAAATTTTCTTGTTTTTAATGCTCTAACTTTAAGAAGTCGGAGGTGTCCCTTACGGTTTTGATTTCTGCGATTTCTGCGGCAAGAACATGCCGTCCTTATCGTCTGAATTACCCAAATTTGATTTAAGGATGGTGCCTAAGCCATTAATTAAGCCTCTTTTCCTTTTCACGTGTGGGAGTAAAGCTTCTATTCTGTTTTCTATTTGCTGTAGTTTTCCCTTTATGATTTCTCGCGAGATTTCGGACGTTTCGTCTAGCCTAAGAGCTTTTAATGTATCCCTTATTCCGGAAAGGTATACTTTAAAGTCCTGAACTTTAACAATATGGGTTAGGATTTTGTGGTTTTGTGTTATATGAGCGTTTACCAGATGGATGAGTGCAAGGGGTCAGGATTCGTTGAGTCTCAGCGCACACAGGCGGTAGGTGGCTTCCACGCCTCGCATGTAGCTCCTCACTCTGCTCGCCTCCGCCCAAACAGGGGCTGCGTAAAGAAGCTGGGACGTGACCAAGTTTGATAGCAACTTTCTTTTCCACTGCTTGGGGCCACGAGTATTCAGCAAGATCCTCGCGCCCTGGCTGTGTGGCTGGCCTTCTCGCTCACGTACGCCAAAAGCTCTCTGAATGAGAGGCGGGTGTCCAGGAGGACCCCCAGGTACCGGACTGCGCACTGCGAGGTAATGGGCAGCCGGCCGACCCGGATTTCTGCAGTCTCAGCCCGCTTCCTGCTCGAGATCAGCACCGCTTCGGTTTTATGTGAGGCAAGCTTCAGACCGGCAACGGCGAGCCACGATTCGATAGCCAGAATTGCGTTGTTAGCAGCGGCCTCAGCGGCGGCCAGCTCCTTTTCGGTCACCACTAGCGCAACATCGTCTGCGAAGCCGATAATGGAGGTGTTCGGTGGTAGCGGAAGGTTCAACACACCGTTGTACATTGTATTCCAGAGCAGCGGGCCCAGGACGGAGGCCTGCGGGACTCCGGCTGAGACCGCGTGCGTTCTGGAACCCCGGGCAGTATCCAGGATAAGGATCCTCTCACTGAAGTATCCCCGGATGATTCGCAGCAGATATCCGGGGTGGTTGAAAGCCTCCAGCGTCCTTCTCCAGTCTGCCGAATTGAAGGCGTTCCGGACGTCCAAGGTCACCACTAGACAGTACTTCTTGGCGCCGTTCCTCCATCTCGTGCCAGCGATGGCGCTTTCAGCCAGGTTTTTGACATTTTCGATAGTGTCCAGAGTCGACATCTTTTTGCGAAAGCCAAACCGGTTTGTTGCCAGTCCGCCTGCGCGCTCGATCGCTGCCTCCAGCCTAGATGCGATCGCCTTCTCAAATATCTTCCCAATCGTGTCCAACAGGCAGATGGGACGGTAGGAGGAGGGTTCCCCTGCTGGCTTGCCCGGCTTGGGCAGAAGCAGCAGCTTCTGGCGCTTCCACCTGGTGGGAAAAGTACCCTCCCCCAGGGGCATTTGTTGAGCAAGTCAGCAATCGTCTTCGGGTGCAATGCTAGCAGCAGCTTGATTGCCCTGTTCGGAATCGCGTCAGGGCCTGGCGCTTTCCTGTTGTGCAGGCTCCTCGGTATAGCTCCTCGGTATTGCTCATTGACCGGGCTGATCTCCCCGGAGGCGATGCTCGACGGGGAGGTGAGTGGCTGCCCTTCTGGGAAGAGAGCTCGGACAATGCCTTCGAGGACCTCCGGGTCCGATGGCGAGCTGTTGCCGGCGCTCACCCGTTTTACAACTTTTTTTGTATGCGCCGCCCCACCGGTCATGCTCCACGTCGTCGCATAATTTTAAAAAGCATTCCTTTTTACTCAAGCGAATAGCTTTTTTAAGAGCTTTCCTCGCAGCCTGGTACTCGTCGCTGCATGGCTGCAGGTTCGACGAATTGCGTGCTCTCTGGATCTGCCTGCTCGGAGACAGACTGAGAGCAGCGCCGCAATGTTTTCGCTCCACCAGAAGACGGGAGCGTGGTGCCTGAGGTAGACTTTCCTCCTCTGCATGCTGGCGTTTTACGCTTGTTCCACGGCGCTTGCCGCTTCAATGCACAGCCCGTCAAGAGCGCTCGCAAACGCTTGTGCACGGAGAGTATCCTGCCAGGATCCTGCTAGCTGTGAGCTCCCCAGCGCCCTCCCGGCGAGGGTGACCAAGATGGCCTCATGGTCGCTTGCGGTATAGAGGTCGCCGATCCTCCACGTTGCCTGGCGAGCTAATGTGCTTCTCGCGTATGAAAGGTAGATGATTGACCCCGCCCCCGCTCTGTTGAAAGTTTCCTGCGTGCCCTCGTTCAGCAGCACGATGTCCAATGACGCGAAGGACTCCACTACGATGCGACCTCTTGGATTTGTTGTCGGTGAGCCCCAATCTTGGGCCCAGGCGTTGAAGTCTCCGCCAACAACGACGCTGTCTCTTTCTCTAATGTCGCTGTCGAGTTCGCCGATGATCCTGCTAAACGCTGCTGCAGCTGTACACCCGCGTCCTGCCCAGTTTTCCTGACCTGACATCGGACAGCTGGACGGATCCTCCACTACATAACCATAAGGCCGCCTTTCGCTGAGCACCGCCACCTCCGCATTGGTATCACGCACGGTCTGCATGAACAGGTCCTGCGCGGCCCTGCAATGATTCAGGTTTAGCTGATTCAATAGCATGCTCTCTTGTGCGTTCCTGCTGCTGCTACACCTGGACGGGCAATTCTTGCCGCCACCCTGGTGATTTGTGTCATTATTACCATACGAAGCGCAAATGCCTTTTATGCAGCACCCGCTTCTGTCGGTTGCACTTTTGCAATTGCTTGCCATGTGCCCTTGCTCCAGGCATCTATAGCACCTTGGTGGGCCGCTCCGTTCCCTTATCGGGCACGAGGACCAGCCTAGACAAAGCACGCCGCTCTTGAGCACCGTCTTGGCCAGGGTGCAAGAAACTCTGATCAAAGCCGTCTGCGATGCAGCATAGCCAGGGCGGATGGTCCGCACTTTGACCTTTCCCCTGTCGATCTTGAATTGGTAACCAGGGCCAGGATTTCGCTGTAGGTCTTCCCATTCGCTGAGACAATCACTGCGTCCGGGCGAGACCGTGTCGGCAAAGCCTTTCGCTTCCGTTCCCGCTTCCTGGTCACGGTGCTCCAGGCGCTTCGCTCCTGGCTTCCTTTCGGGCCCGCCGTCGACGGAGGCCCATTGTATGCCCTGGGTTTGGGCGGGCTTGGGGTTTTCCCTGGCGTGGCGGGGGATCTCTCCGCTACTGCAGCGGACGCTGGAACGCGTCCCTGGAGCTAAAGGCTCGCTGAGCTGCTCCCGGTTCTGGATGGCTCCTTCTCCAAGATAGCCGGGGTAACCGAGGGCTCAGTCTGCGTGGCGCACTCTTTGCTCCAAACTTTGAGTCTGCTGCTCCTTGTCCTGCTGGCTCCGGGCGCTCGGTGCCACATTTCCGCTGTTGGCTGTGCAATTTGAGCACACTGCTCATCCTCCGGGCCTTCAGTTTCCTCGGCTTCCCGAGCGGAGTTCAGCCAATTGCCGATGTCCACTTGGAGGTCTTTCAGTCGCCCTATCTTGGCTTTCATCACAAGGGTGATGTGTCGGACCTGCTTCTCGTTGATATTGGCAAGGACTTCGTTCAAAATCCTGCCCATCTCGGAAATATTTCCAAGGCATTGAGAAGCCTTGCTTCTCTTCGGTGGGGTTTTCCGCTGAGAGCCCGCCGGGCTGACCGCATCCCTCGTCCTTTTCGAGGTTTGGGAGTCAGCGTTTCCTTGCCCAATCGGCTCTGCAGCTTGACTGGCAGGGCGGATCGGGGATCTCATTGTCATGCTGCTCCTCCTGAAAGCCAGCGGACCGTCGTTTCTCTCCTTATCGTCATGGCTCGGCGTAATAACTTGATTGGCGGCCAAGTCAGCCACCGCCACATCAGTGCCTTGAGGAATGTTTTTTAGGGCCTCCAGACTCCGTACCCTTGCCGCGGCATCTCCTGCGGGTGGATTTCCACAATAATGATTGCCACCTGGAGTATTTTAATTATTAGAAGACATTCATTTTTTAGGTTGCATTTTTGCCCAATGCAAGGGCTGCATTTTATACCTTCTGCCAGGTAAATTTTTTGCTGCCGGCCACTATGGCTCAGACGCAGACCAGGCAGCCGCCCAATGTGGGTCAGACGCTACCTGGGTTTGGTTTGGGTGCAGCTGGGGCCCGCTGCTGGGCTTTATTTTTCTGCCGGTCACTATGGCACAGTCGCAGATCACGTAGCCGCCCCACTGGGGAACAGCCGCTACGAGGAGGTTTTGGGGATGGTCAGAAGTTTCCCGGTGACTAGGCAGGGGGGAGTTATACCGCTCCTGCTCGGTCACCAGAGCCCCGTTTTGGTGGTGTACCGCAAGGCGGTGGGGTTGGTTGTTGGCCAGCTCCATAGCCTTTATCACCTAATTTCCCCTTGTGCATGCCTAGGAATCGGGTTCCCCCCCGATCCCTCCGACTCCAACAAAGGATCAGGAGCAACAGCCTGAATACTGTTTCGCTATCCCCTGCATACGAAAGATAGCATGTTCGTGACATAGCACTGAGCATTCCGCCCGCTGCGGAAGTTTAGCGCGCCAGCCGGTCGAAATTCCCTATCACGCCGTCTTTTGGCGGTATGGTGGTTAGGGTGGCAGGGTGCCAGATCGCAAGAAAACCGTCCCTAACCAACACTGGGTCGCAGCTGATCTTGCGGTCAGCTGGCGTGACTGGCAGATGCTGCGGGGCAGCCACATTTGACCTTAAGAGACAATTTCTCACTTCGGCACAACAACACCACTGGGAAAAGTACAAGAAATGCTCTCACCGTTAGCCCTTCTCTCCGGGAATGCAATCGGACACAGCGGCTCATCCGTGGACATCCAGGGCTTACTGTTGCAGGTGAGTATACCCGGCTGCTTCCCTCAACTGGGCTGAACCACGAGACGAGACTGTTCGAGGGAGCACCGCCGCAGTGCAACCATACTCGGCGACTTCACACACACACCTCCCCTATGAAAGGGTATCTGTACGATTTGATGTGTATAGGGACATCGTCTACTGCGGGAATTCAATGTATAATAATACTTGTAAACGGTAGTTGGTTATCTTCATTATAGAAAAGTTTTTTGAATTGTTTGCAGAGTTTTACTAGGTTTTGTGTTTCCTCAACGTTCAAGTGTCCCGTCTGAATATCTTATTCTGACTGTATGTTTGTGTGCTGTGGAACTTCCGCTGCGAACATGCAGTACAAGTAATCGTAGTTCTGTTTGGGGGTCGTCTCTGCTTGTAATGGTTCCTCGAGGTATAATCTTTGGTCGTAGTCCGACATGTTGCAGACTTCAAAAAATGCGGAGCCAGCAACTGCGGTGTATAGCGCACCCGTAATTGATAAGTCGTCGTTTAATGTCCCCTTTCGTCACATTTACGGGGACTCTGGGACTTTGGTGTTTACTGGTACGGTGTGTGTTGTGTCTACCGGGTTTACGCTTGTTAGGACTGACAGGGATTACTAGAACAGAGTCCGCTATATTTATTCAGTATAGGGCTTGTTTTGCCGTGGTGTTTTGGACATCGGGGTTTGGATCGTTAGTCAATGACACCAGCTGTCCTCTAAACTTTGGTATTGCGAAGAATAGTTTGTTAATGGAGAGGCCGCTTGGTAAGGTTTGAATTTCGCGAATTAATATTGCCTCTGTCTTCTTGCTAGTGTAAAGTCGTTTAAGATTTGCTTTGATTTTGTCTCAGATGAGTGGTGTGCCGCAAAGGGTCAAAGCTTCATGTGCCTTGCCTTTATTTATTTTTATTTTTATATATTTTTTTGCTTTATTTTTATTGATTTGCTTAAATAAAAGTATTTTAATTTTTTTTTTTAATATTTTACAAAATGTTTTTTTTTTAATTTCGAATTTTTTATTTTTTTACATTTTTCAAACATTTTGAGTAACACAAAACCAATACTGAGGAAATTTCTTATAGCTGAAGCTGAATTTGACTCCTCATCCGTTCGGGTATTAAAATCATTCAAAGCTAAATAAATTCATTTTAACGCTGCAAATTCCCTTGCATGCTACGGGTATCTCTGAAGCATTTTTACCCATTTTTCGTGTTTTTTGACCTTGAGTTGTTTCATTAAAATTTCTGCCAGAGGTGAGTTCGCAGCTCAACGCAGACTTTCTAAACGGATTTTGGAACTGACCTATATAGTGTAGTTTAGTGCTCTGTAGTGCCTCAAAAGTTCTAGACTACTTTAAGCAGAAAAAGGTATAAACAATGGACACCTGGCAGGTAACGATTTACCTGTACAAGCCAAACCCAAGCTGGCGTTTTTTAGTTTAATTTACAGTTCATGAATGTATCTATAATTTAAAACCAAAAACGGAAATTTTTTGTTTAACTTTGAATGCTCATAACTTTTTCAAAAATTGACCGAAAATCTCAATTTCTCAACGGATTTTTAATCGTTGTAAAATTCTCTGTCGAATTAAAATCGTTTTTGCAACTATGTTTTTTTTTATTTTAGCAACGCTAAATGTGCCAATGGCGCCACTATGCGGCGTCTGATCCACGGAGCGATTGAGTATTAGTAATTCCCCGACACTGGTTATAAACGTTTCTTGGTTGTCAAAAGGACCCTCGTAAGTCGGTAAATGTTGTACAAACGCCAAAATATCCTTCGGGCTTAAGTTTGTGTTGACGATGGTCAACGAGTTGCTAACTGTGGGGCTGAGGGAGCCCGAAGCGTTACCAGAGTCTAAATGATTCATGTTGTCGGTAAAATGTAGGGATTCCTGCTCTACTTGATCGTGTTGCTCCTCGTCTACGAGTTCCCTAATGTCTGACAAACTACCTCTACTTCTCAAATCTAATCTTTTACTAGCTGCTCTGACTTTTTTCTAACATTTAGTTTCTTTAGTTTTTTAGTAATAGTATTTGTAATAGATTTGTACGAGATTTAAAGTATATTTCTATTTATTGTAGGTGTATCTTGTGTAATTAGTTGTTGTGTGTGTAATAGGTGTGTGTAATCTTATTAAGATTTAGTATATAGCTTGCGTGGGTTTAACTTGTTAAAATTAGTTGTTGTGTGTGTATTACGATGATATCCTTTCCTCTATCGTGTTTAGTGTTGACTGTAATATATATATATTGGATTCAATTGGATTCAAATATTTACGTCATACTAAATTTTTCCGAATATATTCTTCTCTTCCCATCGCCATACGTCCACTAGCCTATGATCATATATATAACCAATGTAAACCAAATCACTAATCCCATATATATATATTATGGGATTAGTGATTTGTTTTACATTGGTTATATATATATATATATATATATATATATATATATATATATATATATATATATAATTAAATACTCATATAATTCGTAAGTTAAAAAAAATGTTTTATTTTATTTAACCGAATTGTTACAATGATATTTTTATTGAAGAACACAACACCGACCGAATAATTTCGTATCTCAAACTGAACTCCTCTTCTTGTACTACCGGGGTTAACGTTCAAGCCTCGGTCTTGAGCTTTTGTGGATCTTGAGTTAATCTCGAAGGTTCTGAGAGAGTTTAATTATGGATTGTGACAGCTTTAATTGACTCTTCGATTACTCTTGAATTCGATTTCTCTTTTGTAATTTGATATATCTGTTTACGAGTTAGTGAGTCTGATCTTAAGCGTGTGAAAAAGGAGTAGGATGTTTAGATTAAATAAGGGCAGGATGTTTAGACAATAGTTTTATTTGGTCTACTGCTGGTTGGCTTATCATACGATAATGATTCATAACTGGTATCATGGAATGTATGTGTTGTGTGTCTATACACTTGTAGGGTAGCAAAGTGTATGATGATTATATTACATGTATAATCATATTTAACTAAGTAGGCATGTACTTAGTCTATAAGACTGTGGATATGTCACTCCCCCAATCTTTGAATTTGGCATGTCCTCAGGCAGATAATGTGGGATAAATCATAATGTTATTTTCCGGAATGATCTGATCATTTACAATTTGTTCCGGGATCGGTTGTTCTTCTTGTTTGTTCTTATATTTAACAATGATTTGCTTAGGTATATTCTTAAATTTATAAATGACATACAGGATTAAGCTTAAGATTGTGATGACAAAAGATGTTAGACATATAATTGGAAACACGTTGTAATATTTTACATGGGATTCTATTAATTCTTTTGTTTGAATGTATGCCAAATGTTCTATTTTGGTTACGTTGTTAACAAAATAAATTGACTGTGTAAAATCTGCAAAGTTGTTTGAAATTATAAATTCATTTATTTGCATAGTACAATTCTTGATTTTAATAATGTTGTTTCCTTGTATAGAAACTGTATTGTTGATGCAGTTTTGATTAATAGTTTTTTCAGGAATATTCCAAGTGATTAATATGTTTGGCTCTACATAATTGATTTGAAAACTTTTATGTGCTTTAGTGTATTTACATTCAGTAGGTTCCTGTTTAATAATTCCGACTAAACATTTGTCGAAAATTTGTTTTTCTGTATGTGCGTTATAAACTGTATTTTCATAAATATAAAACTTATTAAATGTAGGTTCGGTGAGGATGTAGTTGGACTCATCGGGATATGGGGATATTTCGAAAATTGAAACTTTCGCGATTTCGCTAGGAGCACGGGAAATGATTAAAATTTCATTTGTATCTGTTTTAAGCCAAGTAGATGTTTTAATTTTTAGCAACTTTTCCGAATTAATTAGTTTCAGATAATCGTGTTTAAGTAATTTCGGATTAAAAATTCCCAGTCTCGTGAGTTGCATACCCATTTCTATATCCTCGATA